>JAGVVM010002722.1:0-42606 GCA_019149425.1 Psidium friedrichsthalianum
CCCCTTCTACAGTTTTGTTGGTGAATTCATCACGACAACACCCACAACATTATTCCAACCAAACAACCCACACGGCGGTTAAACGGAAATCTAACCAAAAATGAAAAATATGGGGGGGGGGGCATCAATAGCGTAGGTGCTCCATAAAAGAATGCAACTGGAAGTGCTGGTAAAAGGAACTCAAAAAAGGGTAGGTGGGGGGGCGAATGCAAAACTGGCTGGGGGGGGGGGGGGGATAAAATAAGAAGCGTAGCTATGAGCTTCCCTCAATAAATGCTGGAAAAAGGCTTAGCTGGTGGGGGGGAGCAATAACTTAATAGCTTAGGATGCTGCTTCGGAAATGCTGTGGTCAACTGCTTAAAAAATGGGGGGGGGGGGGGGGGGGGGGGGGGGGGGGGGGGGGCTGGTGGGGGGGGGAATAAATTGGGGCAAATTGTTTGAAGGGAATAGAAGCTGCTAGTGCAAAACTTGATCTGCTAAAAAAAATGCTAACAAACTGGCTTGGTGCTTAACTGGAGGTGCTATTGCGGGAGGGGGGGGGGGGGGGGAGGGGGGGGGGGGGAGGGGGATTGCGTATAAAATGCATGATTGTCTAATACAAAAAAAATAAACCAATCAATGAGTGGGCAATAAAAAAAACTCTGGGTAAAAAGGGGGGGAAAATAAATTAACCCACGACCACACCTCCTGTGGGGGGGGGGTCGGGGGGGGGGTGTGGTGAAGAATTGCTACCTAATGGTGTGGGGGGGAGGGGGGGCTGGGGGGGGGGGGGGGGGGGTTGTGGGGAAATCTTCTGTAGCTAGTCACTTGGGGGGGGGGGGGGGGGGGGGGGGGGGGCAGTTCCTCACCTTGTAATATTCCACCCACCCTAAAGTGTTGACCATACACCCATTGACCACCACCAACGGGGGGGGGGGGAGAAAGAAGAGGGAGGGGGGGGGGGGACGACAACAACCACCACCCCAGGAAAAACAAACAACCAACAAAACACCACCAGAAACCCCATCAAATCAAATTAAATAACATATCTGGGGGGGGGGGGGGGGGGGGGAGGGGGGAGGGGGGTGGGGGGGGGGAGAAAAGTGGTCCAACACGTAAAAAAAAACGGGGGGGGAGGAGGGGGGGGGGGGGGGGGGGGGGGGGGGGGGGGGGGGGGGCGGGAGCAACAATGTCCCTGTGGTAAAGGGGGGGAACCCAACCTATTTGAAGTTCGCATGAAACTGGATGGGAGATCCCCCACCACTTGACAAACCAAGGGCGTGGGCCCAAGACACAAGGTGGTGGAGGGGGAGGGAGGGAGGAGATACTCTTGCATTACACATTCCCCATGATTGAAAGACCAAATACATAGAAGATGCAAGTGTATGTGGTTTGGGCGAGTTTGGATATTGGTTATCGGGTAAAATAACAAAGGGTTAATTTCATACTAACAGAACTTCCTTTATGTGCTGGGGGTTTTTTGTTAGGTGCTGAAGGATCGGGCTAATAGGGAACCGACGTTCATTAAGGAGGGCGCGCGGTGAATAGAAGCGGTGTCCTTTCACATGCTGGTGTGCGTGCTTTGGAAGAGCCACTCTCTCTGGTAAGTATGCTGTCTGTATTTTTTATTTTTATTGAATCAGTATGGGATAGTAGGTTGCAGACTTGCTGGAGAGATAGTTATTTATTAACAATGCTAGCTCAAATGTAATAAACCCCATTACTAATTTTTCTTTATGGGAGAAGTCCCTCAGCTCATTGAGTGGGTGGGTCCCTCAGCTCATTGAGTTGTCATTTGTATTGGTATTCTCTACCCAGTCACTTTGGGTGACTCTGTCTGTTGGTATTTCTTGATTTTACAATTTCAGGTTATGCATCTTGATGCTGAAAAGAAATGATGTCTCAATGTGTTGCCCTTCTTGGAAAATTCATTGCAGTTCGTGAACCCAACATTAGATATCTTGGCTTGGTGAGTTGCAGAATTGTCACTGAGACTCTGACAATTTCCTTCCCTTCTTTTTATTGATGATAATTATTTGCAGTATCTGCAAAATGGAGCTCCCCAAGTCTGTAAGTCTATGATTCTAATTGGTCAATTGCCTTTATGCAGGAGAACATGACACGGATGTTGATGGTAACAGATGTACAGGATATTATCAAGAGACATCAAGCTCAGATAATTACGTCATTGAAGGATCCTGATATCAGGTGGAGTTCCTGTTTTTTGCATGCTGTTTTACACAATTGAAATTTCTATGATGTAGCTCTATTCCTATACATAATGAAAATGCCTGTCATAAGTTTTCTCGTCCTTTCCCACTATTTAAATGAAGCCATTCACTAGCATCAAAAAATTTTGTCTCGTGCATGGGTTTTGCTGTTCCTGCCCACTGAGGCTATATTCCTGGAACTAGTTTATCAGTATTACTACATCTGTTCATTAGTTGATGTTTGTCATGGAGTATTATGTGGGAGCTCGATTATCTAAGAAGTCCACCTTTTATTTTTCTTGATTGAATAAGACTTCTCCCTTCAGCTTGCATAAGCACTGGATGTTTGACTGATTTGTGTTGAGGGGAATATTTTGTTTACAAAAGAATGTTGAAGAGCAGCTGTTCCTTGTTTTGTCTTTCACTCTACTGTTTAATTTGATTGGTTGTTGGTTGGACTCGATGGATGCTCTTGCCATGTAAGGATCCACGCTATGTGAACTTACTATTTTGTCAAGTCAGCATGTTGATTTGGTCAGGTAGATCTACTGTTGTCCCTTTTAATTTGAGAACCTGCTTTTCTCTGATCTCAAAAGCATTGACCCTTTTGTTGTGCTGTTTCTTTTTATGGAATGAGAGGATCCTTTAATTATGATACGGCAATGAGAGCTTGGACTAATAGTGGTCCAACCCTACCAATATCCAAGAGTTTGTGTTTAATTCCCATCTTCCCCCTTCCCACCTTACTAGTCCAATATGTGCATACATACAATTTTTTGTCCACAATCAATACAGAAAAGGCTATGATAGAAAAGGTTAAAAGTTTAGCAGGCATATTTTCTAAAGTGCTCCTTGAGCAATGCAGGGTTGCGTGAGCACTTTAGAACCATGGTTTTAGGGAAGCAACTTAACCCATCTATCTATAAATATGCGATAAAACAAAATGTACACGCAGACATCTTTATTTTATTTTGTCTCGATTGAATAAGATTCTTCCCTTTAGTCCACATAAGCACTGGAAGGTCTATTCATTGTGTTTGGGGGAAATTGGATTGACAAAAGAATGTTGAAGTGCAGCTGTTTGTTGTTTTGTGTCTTTGACTCTACTTGTTAAATTTGAATGGCTGTTTGTTGGACTCAATGGCTGCTCTTCCTCTATTGGCATACATGCTATCTGCACTTAAGTCGGCATGTTGATTTGGTCAGGTAGATCTACTGTTGTACCTTTTAATTTGAGAACCTGCTCTTCCCCGATCTCAAAAGCATTGACCCTCTTACTGTGCTGTTTCTTTTATGAAACAAGAGGATCATTTATTTATGATATGGCAACAAGGGCTTGTACTAATAGTGTTCGGCCTTTACCAATATCCGAGAGTTTGTGTTCAATTCCCATATTCCCCTTTTGCACCTTACTAATTGAATATCTGCATATGTACATTGTTCTTTCACAATTAATATCTACAACGGAAAAGGCTATGATAGAAAAGGATAGAAGTGTAGCAGGCTTATTTCCTAAAGTCCGCTTGAGCAATGCAGAATTGCATGAGCACTTACGTGGTAAAACAAAATGTGCATGAATACATCTTATTTTTATCTTGGAGATATAGTATTTATATTTAATATGATGTGTACAATAACACCGATAGCATTTTAGAGAACTAATCGGGTAGTGAGCCTTCAATAAGAGTTCAGGCGTGTGTCTTTGATTGTTTTCTTTAATAATTTCCTTGACCGAAGAAACTGGGTATATGTCCTTTCCGAAATTGATTCCTAAATTACAGTATCAGCGGTGATCTCTTAAATGTCATTGCAATTCTTTAGGAAACAAATGGCCAAAAGGTCTTGTATTAACCTTCCTTTTCATTTCTCACATGTATATACTATGCTTGCAGCATCCGGAGGCGAGCTCTTGATTTGCTTTATGGCATGTGTGACGTCTCGAATGCAAAGGACATAGTTGAAGAATTACTGCAGGTATTTTCTGTAGTTAGTCATACCTGCGAGTTTAGAGTAGAAAGTTATATTTGAATTGTTTTTCTGTCAGTGAAATGATATGCTAATTTTTCTTTACTACTAATTTTGAAATGTAATTCAGTATCTCAGCACTTCCGACTTTGCTATGCGTGAAGAACTGTCTTTGAAAGCTGCAATTCTTGCAGAAAAGTTTGCGCCTGATTTATCATGGTAAGTATGTTAGGCATTTTTCCTGTCATAAATCTCGGTTACCATAGAACCTGTTAGAATAAGTAGGCTTAATTCCCTAAAAACCCCTAACTTTAGGTTTAGCTCCAAATCTGCCCTGAACTTTTTTTTTCATGGAAAAAAACCCTAAACTTTAGGTCCAATCCCTATTCTACCCCAAATTTTATTTTCTTAAGAGAAAAATCATCAATTTTTTATTTTAATCTCAAATTTGCCCCGATTAGCCATATGTCCAAAAATCGCTATTAGTCGTCCCTAATTTTGACATCGTAGAAGGGTTCCATCTTGGAGAATTTCAATAATTTTTATTGGGCTGGATTTGTTATCAACGTGGAAATGCCATGTCGATCCGTACCTATCACCCTATTACTTTACTGATGTGGATTTGTTATCAATGGAAATGCCAATGTCGAGTTGGTATTGGGTCACAGGGTAGATTTCGTAATAAATTCAAAGTTGGGGATTTTTTAAAGACAACAAAATTCGGGTTAGATTTGGGACTAGACCTAAAATTGGGGGCAGATTTTGGACTGTATCTAAAGTTTGGAGTTTTTTTGTGAGACAAAAAAAAGTTCGGGACAGATTTTTTAGGGAATTAGGCCGACTAAGCAATATGTCAACTAATCTCTTTCTGCAGCACTAACACTTTTTTTCTGGCGATATCTTCAATGTATGAAACACTAATTTTTTCCAAGCCATTGGCTTTAATCTTTGAAAAGTGTTTAAGTTCCTTCTTTTTGTTGATGATCCACCATCTTGTAGGATAGTGAGCTTGGTCTTTGTTTCCTAATCCTCCTTTCCTCATTGTTCCTGTAGGTTTTGTAGTAATGCATCGAAGCTGCAAAGTGCACCTGTCATTTTTGGAAATAAATAAATTATTCCTTTTTAATTTAAATTCCTGATTTTAAGATAGCTTACAGATGCTGAAGATTTTTTTTTCCCTTAAAATCAGGAATTTAAATTAAAAAAGATGCTGAAGAATTTAAAAATGTATATATTCTCCAGCATCTATAACATCAACATCACCTTTATCCCAAACTAGTTAGGGTCGGCGATTGATGAACCCGAAGAGAAAAGCATAAAATATACTAAAATAAAAGCAAAGACATGGACACCAAAAAAAAAAAAAGAGGAAAATGACTAAATAGGGCAGTCTGGAACATGGGAAATGCCCCACTCTACAATGCAAATAGCTTTCCTCCACTCTGTCCTAAGACAGACCCTACGCTAATCTATTTCCCACTCCATTAAATCTTATTTTACTACCTTCTCCCAAGTAAGTTTAGGCCAACCTCTTCCTTTCTTCATATCATGTTTGGGGTAACAAACTTCTCTTCTTACCAAGGCATCTAAGGATCTACGGAGAACATGTCTAAACCATCTCAATCTATGTTCTCTCATCTTTTCTGCTACCAGTACTATTCCAACTTTTCATCAAATATTATCATTTCTTATCTTATCCATCCTTGTATGACCACGCATCTACCTTAACATCAGGAATTTAAATTAAAAAGATGATGAAGAATTTGGGAGGGAATTTTATTACTTTGCTGGATCTCTGTGTTACATTTCATGATTGCAGTTTCTAGAGTGAATATATACTGTTATTTGCTGTCAAAGCAGAAGTTTTACTGCTCGTTGTGTGATCTTATGTTGGTTATCACCACGCAGGTATGTCGATGTGATTCTTCAATTAATTGACAAGGCAGGAGATTTTGTTAGTGATGACATATGGTTTCGTGTTGTGCAATTTGTTACAAACAATGACGATCTGCAGGTGAAGGGATTATATAGTTCTTCTCATATTGGCTTTGACAACAGCGTTCATTTCATTTTTTCTGTTTGTGTATGTCTGTGTCTTGTGTGTACAAAGCATTTTTATCTGAGTGTTAGTGTTTGTTCCAACCAGCCTTATGCTGCTGCAAAAGCCAGAGAGTATCTTGATAAGCCTGCCATACACGAGACCATGGTGAAGGTATGCAATTGTGGCTTTAACTATTCTGTGAAGTAAGCTTTTTCACTTATGGAAGGAAAATAGTTGTTTGGAAGTGCCAGGTCCCAATATCTTAGCATGTCATCTCTGTTAGGCTTTACTGGTTCATGGTCATAATTATATTGATTAGGTAGGATGTTCTGCAATCACTGAAGTATTTATTGAGAGAAGTCCTTGCAGTCGTTTAGAAGTTGGCTTTATACTATAATTTTGTTTAGTATCCAAGCCTACACATCAATTGGTAGGACATGATATACTGTTTGCATGAGGATCATGAGAGTGGCAAAAGGAGTGAGAGTCAGTGGAATGTCCCTACTCCAGGATGCTTCCTTCATTGCAAAGTTTCGTTCTGGGAGACTACATTTTTTGTCATTGTTTCAGAGATGTTATTTATTGCTAGCTGGAGCAAAATTTTTTGAGGATAGTTTGTGATTCTCTTGGTGTCAGTTTTTCTTTCTTCTTTACTTCACGTTTCTTCACCCTTTTGTGTTTGTCCAGCGTAGTCTGGTTCATGAACCCGAATGAACCTATTGTCACGCATGGGAATTATAATTTATATTTCTTTTCCCTGGAGAGAGCTCTAGTTCTCTTTTAGCTCTTCTCTTTGGCGGCATATTCTTACCCATCTTTTCAGAAACCCTTGATTCCCTATTTGTTTCCCATGATGTGATCATACTTGGCATAATTTGCTGAGCAATTAGCAGTTTTTTTGTTCCTGTCCGAACTCTGTTTGTAGAATAGATAACGTGTCTACCAATTTTTCATTCTGATTTTAACTTGAATGAGCATAAATATGACAGGTCAGTGCTTATCTTCTTGGAGAGTACAGCCACTTCTTAGCAAGACGACCAGGGTGCAGTCCAAAGGAAATTTTCAGCATCATACACGAAAAGCTCCCTACAGTATCGTAAGAGAACTCCCTCTGTATTCCTGTTATATGTTCTCATCAAGTTCTAACAACAAGATCTATCTGAGAACATGCCCATTTTTTCAGGATGTCTACAGTTCCGATACTTCTTTCAACATATGCTAAGATCTTGATGCATAGTCAACCCCCAGAACCGGAATTGCAGAATCAGATCTGGGCTATATTCCATAAGTGAGCTTGTGTTAACTAATCTTCTTATTTCTCTTTAATATTTTTCATACATATTTTCTGTGACTTAATGATGCTTTCGATTAGGTATGAGAGTTGCATTGATGCTGAGATACAACAAAGAGCTGTTGAATACTTTGCGTTGAGTGCAAAAGGTGCTGCTTTAGCTGATATATTGGCCGAAATGCCAAAGTTCCCTGAGCGGCAGGTACCTTTCAATTTCCTTTTTGAAATAGTCAATGTCTTTTACGAATCAAAGCAGACTTGACCACAAAAGGCCAGAGTAGTGCTTTTGATTCTTACACTTAAGTTTTTCAAACTCAGTCTGCGCTGATCAAGAAGGCAGAAGATATCGAAACTGATACTGCAGAGCAAAGTGCTATTAAGTTGCGGGCTCAACAACAGATGTCTAATGCTCTGGTTGTAACAGACCAGCACCCTGCAAATGGGACACCACCAGTCAGTCAGCTTAGTCTTGTGAAGCTGCCTAGCATAAGTAGCAATTCGGTTAGTCATTTCTCTTGATATCATAGAATCATTTCCCTTAATATAAGCATTATTGTCTCTAGAAGCAGCAAATGCTGTGGCAGCCCACGAGTTTAAACATGAAGGTAAAGCATTTGCAATCTTGTCAACAACTGGAAGACTAGGATACACGCTATACGTTAGAGAGCACGTATATCTCTATTCCTTTAGCACAAGCCTAAGTTTCAGCACTTTGTTGATAGATGAGCCTGTAACTACTCATGTTATTTCCATGACTGAAGTAGATATTGACATCTGTTTACATGCATGAGCAAAAACTACATCATTCACGCCTTCATCCAAAAAAAGTACGTTATTCACCAATTCAACTTTACAAAGTGAAAACTGTGGGCTGGTGCTTTGTCCCCTCTGAAGATGCATCAAGATTTCACCCTAATGATCTCCTTGATTTACATAATTAGTTTGCTGTCATGAATTTTCACTGATATCGGATTGCTATAGCATGCAATAATCTCTATGAATATAATAACAGGACAATTATTCAGCGGACGAAGGAGCGAGACAGGAGAATGGCACTTTGAGCAGAGTAGATCCTCAACCGCCTTCAGCAGACCTTCTAGGCGATCTTTTGGGTCCACTAGCTATTGAAGGCCCCCCTGGGGCTGTCCAATCAGAGCAGAATGTGCCAGGAGTAGATGGTGTCCCCAGTGCAGCAGATGCTGCGGCAATAGTACCTATTGAAGAGCAAAAAAATACTGTTCAGGTACTGGCTGTTTAGATGCTTATTGAATCCACTTCTTTCTGAGTCTGAAGGAAACGATATAAAGTGCAGTGCTTCGTTGTTTCTGTGAAAAATACTGCCATTGGCGGATGCAATCTTTTCGTAGTTTTTCTCTCCATTGTATTGAACAGGGAAAGAGTTTGATGTATGTCTGACTTATGTTATTTTCCAGCTCTTCCATGAAAAGTTCTTGATTATTGTTCTATTTTCAAAAAGTGCATGATGAAATTGCATTTCAATGTTCTGGTCATAGGTGTTAGTTTAAAAAAAAAAAAGTCTATTATCATAACAAGATAAGATGATTTGGTAGACTACCAATGTGCCAAAGTTTTTGCTTCAATTTTTTATATCCAGATGTTTTAAGAATCTCAGTTTGTTATTGTAGAACATGTAAACGTTAGCGTGCTTGAGGAATGTTTGAGTCTATGGATAAAAATCATTTCCAATACTGGTTCGGGCTTAGAGTTTAGCATAAAGACTGCAACAATGTGGTTTATTCTCAACTTTAAGAAGTTGATTGACTTTGCAGCCAATCGGAAATATTGCTGAAAGGTTCCGTGCATTATGCTTAAAAGATAGTGGCGTGTTGTACGAGGATCCCCATATTCAGGTAATCATCTTATTATTTTTTGTAATCTTCTGTCAAGGTACATGCAAAGGGGTTTGTGTAGAATTCTTTTACATTGAATTTCAGATTGGTATTAAAGCTGAGTGGCGAGCCCATCATGGACGTCTTGTACTTTTCTTGGGAAACAAGAATACATCTCCGCTTGTGTCAGTTCAGGCCCTAATATTGCCTCCCTCCCATTTAAAAACGGAGCTCTCATTAGTGCCTGATACCATTCCTCCACGAGCACAGGTGGGTCACTAAGCCGCATTAGTGGTGGTTTATCATCTCATGATACCTTATTCGCATTATTCTGTGTTTTTTGGACATTCACATCTTTACTTTTGTGATCAAGGTGCAATGTCCTCTTGAAGTTGTGAATCTTCGCCCTAGCAGAGATGTTGCTGTACTAGACTTTTCCTACAATTTTGGTAGCCATGCGGTAATACTTCCGAAATGGTTCCTCCTAGCTTCTCTAGCCAATGTTGCTTGTTAGGTGACTGGCAATGATTTCTGGTCTGCCTTTTATAGGTCAACATCAAGCTACGCCTTCCTGCTGTTTTAAACAAATTTCTGCAGCCCTTGACATTGACTGCGGACGAGTTCTTCCCTCAATGGAGATCACTGTCTGGACCGCCTTTGAAGCTTCAAGAAGTGGTATGAGTATATGTCTGTCTTTAACTGTGAAGTTTTTCTGGCCAAAAAGAAACTATGAAGCTTTAAGTGGTGCCTAAATAGACTAATGATATATATTATTTGACCTGCTTTGCATGCATAACTCATCCTCAATCTTGACGTAGCATGAAACTTCGAGCACTTAAGATATACCTCCCTTTAGTTTATCAATAGTTGTCATCAATATTGTCATCATCCTTGTCATTCATGTATGTCATTAATACAGATCAGAGGCGTAAGACCGCTTCCACTCTTGGAAATGGCGAACTTACTTAACAGTTTCAGAGTGATGGTTTGTCCAGGGCTTGTAAGAGTCTCTCTCTCTCTCTCTCCTCTCTCTCTCTCTCTCTCTCTCTCATGAAGTTCCATTAATTTCTATATCTCTGTTTAGGATCCAAATCCTAATAATCTCGTTGCGAGTACAACATTCTACTCAGAAAGTACGCATGCCATGCTCTGTTTGGTAAGTTCTCTTTTTCTCCATACACCATTACTAAAGCCCACCTTCTGTTTGGGTTGAGCAACTTATGGTATGTACTAGGAACCAAATGCATCCCATTTTCTCAAGTATGTCCAGTTTGAAATTCTTGTGAATTAGTCATTTGTTAAAGAAGTTGCTTTGAGAAGGTAATTACAGCGCGTCCTTTTATTTCTCCAAATCAAGAACCATGCTGAGCTGCCAAATTAGATCTACAGCTGCACCTTCCATTACTAAAACTAGTTTGGATCAGTACTCTTCACAATTTTCCATGTGTCAATGGGGGAGTGTTGAAAAGATGATCCTGTCATGACCATCTTATTCCAATATGCAGGTTAGAATTGAGACGGATCCAGCAGACAGAACTCAGTTGCGTATGACAGTTTCTTCTGGTGATCCTGCCTTAACGTTCGAGTACGTGTCAATCTCAATTTGCTCAGTATCTTTTTCTCTCGGATTTTCCTCCAACGGATCTAACTTCTCCCGCAGGTTGAAGGAGTACATCAAGGAACAGCTAGTTGACATTCCAACAAGTTCCCCTCCACCTCCAATGGCTCCTTCTGTAGCTTCGCCAATGGCTCCGGCACCACCTTTAAATGATCCCGGGGCTTTTCTAGCCGGTTTGCTGTGACAGTTACGAACTCGGAGTGATCATGTGAAGATTTGTTGAAATTACACACCTATATAGGACTGATACAGCCAGTACCACCCCTTCGGCGCTCTTGTAAGGAGGGGGCAGCTGCAGAAATATGATGCTGGAGCTGGCGGTGTAAAGGGTGAAGCCAACTGGTCAGTCGATGGTTTGAGTAGCGTCTCCAGGGTTAGTCGGCTTTTTAAGATTCTTTCTGCACAATTTTGGGTGCAATAGCGAGCATTTTGCTTCTTTGGTTTCTCTTCTTTTTCTTCTTTGTCCTTTGTTCTCAATAAGAGAACAAAGGACAAAGAAGAAAAAGAAGAGAAACCAAAGAAGCAAATGCTCGCTATTGCACCCAAAATTGTGCAGAAAGAATCTTAAAAAGCCGACTAACCCTGGAGACGCTACTCAAACCATCGACTGACCAGTTGGCTTCACCCTTTACACCGCCAGCTCCAGCATCATATTTCTGCAGCTGCCCCTCCTTACAAGAGCGCCGAAGGGTGGTACTGGCTGTATCAGTCCTATATAGGTGTGTAATTTCAACAAATCTTCACATGATCACTCCGAGTTCGTAACTGTCACAGCAAACCGGCTAGAAAAGCCCGGGATCATTTAAAGGTGGTGCCGGAGCCATTGGCGAACCTACAGAAGGAGCCATTGGAGGTGGAGGGGAACTTGTTGGAATGTCAACTAGCTGTTCCTTGATGTACTCCTTCAACCTGCGGGAGAAGTTAGATCCGTTGGAGGAAAATCCGAGAGAAAAAGATACTGAGCAAATTGAGATTGACACGTACTCGAACGTTAAGGCAGGATCACCAGAAGAAACTGTCATACGCAACTGAGTTCTGTCTGCTGGATCCGTCTCAATTCTAACCTGCATATTGGAATAAGATCGTCATGACAGGATCATCTTTTCAACACTCCCCCATTGACACATGGAAAATTGTGAAGAGTACTGATCCAAACTAGTTTTAGTAATGGAAGGTGCAGCTGTAGATCTAATTTGGCAGCTCAGCATGGTTCTTGATTTGGAGAAATAAAAGGACGCGCTGTAATTACCTTCTCAAAGCAACTTCTTTAACAAATGACTAATTCACAAGAATTTCAAACTGGACATACTTGAGAAAATGGGATGCATTTGGTTCCTAGTACATACCATAAGTTGCTCAACCCAAACAGAAGGTGGGCTTTAGTAATGGTGTATGGAGAAAAAGAGAACTTACCAAACAGAGCATGGCATGCGTACTTTCTGAGTAGAATGTTGTACTCGCAACGAGATTATTAGGATTTGGATCCTAAACAGAGATATAGAAATTAATGGAACTTCATGAGAGAGAGAGAGAGAGAGAGAGAGAGAGAGAGAGAGAGAGACTCTTACAAGCCCTGGACAAACCATCACTCTGAAACTGTTAAGTAAGTTCGCCATTTCCAAGAGTGGAAGCGGTCTTACGCCTCTGATCTGTATTAATGACATACATGAATGACAAGGATGATGACAATATTGATGACAACTATTGATAAACTAAAGGGAGGTATATCTTAAGTGCTCGAAGTTTCATGCTACGTCAAGATTGAGGATGAGTTATGCATGCAAAGCAGGTCAAATAATATATATCATTAGTCTATTTAGGCACCACTTAAAGCTTCATAGTTTCTTTTTGGCCAGAAAACTTCACAGTTAAAGACAGACATATACTCATACCACTTCTTGAAGCTTCAAAGGCGGTCCAGACAGTGATCTCCATTGAGGGAAGAACTCGTCCGCAGTCAATGTCAAGGGCTGCAGAAATTTGTTTAAAACAGCAGGAAGGCGTAGCTTGATGTTGACCTATAAAAGGCAGACCAGAAATCATTGCCAGTCACCTAACAAGCAACATTGGCTAGAGAAGCTAGGAGGAACCATTTCGGAAGTATTACCGCATGGCTACCAAAATTGTAGGAAAAGTCTAGTACAGCAACATCTCTGCTAGGGCGAAGATTCACAACTTCAAGAGGACATTGCACCTTGATCACAAAAGTAAAGATGTGAATGTCCAAAAAACACAGAATAATGCGAATAAGGTATCATGAGATGATAAACCACCACTAATGCGGCTTAGTGACCCACCTGTGCTCGTGGAGGAATGGTATCAGGCACTAATGAGAGCTCCGTTTTTAAATGGGAGGGAGGCAATATTAGGGCCTGAACTGACACAAGCGGAGATGTATTCTTGTTTCCCAAGAAAAGTACAAGACGTCCATGATGGGCTCGCCACTCAGCTTTAATACCAATCTGAAATTCAATGTAAAAGAATTCTACACAAACCCCTTTGCATGTACCTTGACAGAAGATTACAAAAAATAATAAGATGATTACCTGAATATGGGGATCCTCGTACAACACACCACTATCTTTTAAGCATAATGCACGGAACCTTTCAGCAATATTTCCGATTGGCTGCAAAGTCAATCAACTTCTTAAAGTTGAGAATAAACCACATTGTTGCAGTCTTTATGCTAAACTCTAAGCCCGAACCAGTATTGGAAATGATTTTTATCCATAGACTCAAACATTCCTCAAGCACGCTAACGTTTACATGTTCTACAATAACAAACTGAGATTCTTAAAACATCTGGATATAAAAAATTGAAGCAAAAACTTTGGCACATTGGTAGTCTACCAAATCATCTTATCTTGTTATGATAATAGACTTTTTTTTTTTTTAAACTAACACCTATGACCAGAACATTGAAATGCAATTTCATCATGCACTTTTTGAAAATAGAACAATAATCAAGAACTTTTCATGGAAGAGCTGGAAAATAACATAAGTCAGACATACATCAAACTCTTTCCCTGTTCAATACAATGGAGAGAAAAACTACGAAAAGATTGCATCCGCCAATGGCAGTATTTTTCACAGAAACAACGAAGCACTGCACTTTATATCGTTTCCTTCAGACTCAGAAAGAAGTGGATTCAATAAGCATCTAAACAGCCAGTACCTGAACAGTATTTTTTTGCTCTTCAATAGGTACTATTGCCGCAGCATCTGCTGCACTGGGGACACCATCTACTCCTGGCACATTCTGCTCTGATTGGACAGCCCCAGGGGGGCCTTCAATAGCTAGTGGACCCAAAAGATCGCCTAGAAGGTCTGCTGAAGGCGGTTGAGGATCTACTCTGCTCAAAGTGCCATTCTCCTGTCTCGCTCCTTCGTCCGCTGAATAATTGTCCTGTTATTATATTCATAGAGATTATTGCATGCTATAGCAATCCGATATCAGTGAAAATTCATGACAGCAAACTAATTATGTAAATCAAGGAGATCATTAGGGTGAAATCTTGATGCATCTTCAGAGGGGACAAAGCACCAGCCCACAGTTTTCACTTTGTAAAGTTGAATTGGTGAATAACGTACTTTTTTTGGATGAAGGCGTGAATGATGTAGTTTTTGCTCATGCATGTAAACAGATGTCAATATCTACTTCAGTCATGGAAATAACATGAGTAGTTACAGGCTCATCTATCAACAAAGTGCTGAAACTTAGGCTTGTGCTAAAGGAATAGAGATATACGTGCTCTCTAACGTATAGCGTGTATCCTAGTCTTCCAGTTGTTGACAAGATTGCAAATGCTTTACCTTCATGTTTAAACTCGTGGGCTGCCACAGCATTTGCTGCTTCTAGAGACAATAATGCTTATATTAAGGGAAATGATTCTATGATATCAAGAGAAATGACTAACCGAATTGCTACTTATGCTAGGCAGCTTCACAAGACTAAGCTGACTGACTGGTGGTGTCCCATTTGCAGGGTGCTGGTCTGTTACAACCAGAGCATTAGACATCTGTTGTTGAGCCCGCAACTTAATAGCACTTTGCTCTGCAGTATCAGTTTCGATATCTTCTGCCTTCTTGATCAGCGCAGACTGAGTTTGAAAAACTTAAGTGTAAGAATCAAAAGCACTACTCTGGCCTTTTGTGGTCAAGTCTGCTTTGATTCGTAAAGACATTGACTATTTCAAAAAGGAAATTGAAAGGTACCTGCCGCTCAGGGAACTTTGGCATTTCGGCCAATATATCAGCTAAAGCAGCACCTTTTGCACTCAACGCAAAGTATTCAACAGCTCTTTGTTGTATCTCAGCATCAATGCAACTCTCATACCTAATCGAAAGCATCATTAAGTCACAGAAAATATGTATGAAAAATATTAAAGAGAAATAAGAAGATTAGTTAACACAAGCTCACTTATGGAATATAGCCCAGATCTGATTCTGCAATTCCGGTTCTGGGGGTTGACTATGCATCAAGATCTTAGCATATGTTGAAAGAAGTATCGGAACTGTAGACATCCTGAAAAAATGGGCATGTTCTCAGATAGATCTTGTTGTTAGAACTTGATGAGAACATATAACAGGAATACAGAGGGAGTTCTCTTACGATACTGTAGGGAGCTTTTCGTGTATGATGCTGAAAATTTCCTTTGGACTGCACCCTGGTCGTCTTGCTAAGAAGTGGCTGTACTCTCCAAGAAGATAAGCACTGACCTGTCATATTTATGCTCATTCAAGTTAAAATCAGAATGAAAAATTGGTAGACACGTTATCTATTCTACAAACAGAGTTCGGACAGGAACAAAAAAACTGCTAATTGCTCAGCAAATTATGCCAAGTATGATCACATCATGGGAAACAAATAGGGAATCAAGGGTTTCTGAAAAGATGGGTAAGAATATGCCTCCAAAGAGAAGAGCTAAAAAGAGAACTAGAGCTCTCTCCAGGGAAAGAAATATAAATTATAATTCCCATGCGTGACAATAGGTTCATTCGGGTTCATGAACCAGACTACGCTGGACAAACACAAAAGGGTGAAGAAACGTGAAGTAAAGAAGAAAGAAAAACTGACACCAAGAGAATCACAAACTATCCTCAAAAAATTTTGCTCCAGCTAGCAATAAATAACATCTCTGAAACAATGACAAAAAATGTAGTCTCCCAGAACGAAACTTTGCAATGAAGGAAGCATCCTGGAGTAGGGACATTCCACTGACTCTCACTCCTTTTGCCACTCTCATGATCCTCATGCAAACAGTATATCATGTCCTACCAATTGATGTGTAGGCTTGGATACTAAACAAAATTATAGTATAAAGCCAACTTCTAAACGACTGCAAGGACTTCTCTCAATAAATACTTCAGTGATTGCAGAACATCCTACCTAATCAATATAATTATGACCATGAACCAGTAAAGCCTAACAGAGATGACATGCTAAGATATTGGGACCTGGCACTTCCAACAACTATTTTCCTTCCATAAGTGAAAAAGCTTACTTCACAGAATAGTTAAAGCCACAATTGCATACCTTCACCATGGTCTCGTGTATGGCAGGCTTATCAAGATACTCTCTGGCTTTTGCAGCAGCATAAGGCTGGTTGGAACAAACACTAACACTCAGATAAAAATGCTTTGTACACACAAGACACAGACATACACAAACAGAAAAAATGAAATGAACGCTGTTGTCAAAGCCAATATGAGAAGAACTATATAATCCCTTCACCTGCAGATCGTCATTGTTTGTAACAAATTGCACAACACGAAACCATATGTCATCACTAACAAAATCTCCTGCCTTGTCAATTAATTGAAGAATCACATCGACATACCTGCGTGGTGATAACCAACATAAGATCACACAACGAGCAGTAAAACTTCTGCTTTGACAGCAAATAACAGTATATATTCACTCTAGAAACTGCAATCATGAAATGTAACACAGAGATCCAGCAAAGTAATAAAATTCCCTCCCAAATTCTTCATCATCTTTTTAATTTAAATTCCTGATGTTAAGGTAGATGCGTGGTCATACAAGGATGGATAAGATAAGAAATGATAATATTTGATGAAAAGTTGGAATAGTACTGGTAGCAGAAAAGATGAGAGAACATAGATTGAGATGGTTTAGACATGTTCTCCGTAGATCCTTAGATGCCTTGGTAAGAAGAGAAGTTTGTTACCCCAAACATGATATGAAGAAAGGAAGAGGTTGGCCTAAACTTACTTGGGAGAAGGTAGTAAAATAAGATTTAATGGAGTGGGAAATAGATTAGCGTAGGGTCTGTCTTAGGACAGAGTGGAGGAAAGCTATTTGCATTGTAGAGTGGGGCATTTCCCATGTTCCAGACTGCCCTATTTAGTCATTTTCCTCTTTTTTTTTTTTTTTTGGTGTCCATGTCTTTGCTTTTATTTTAGTATATTTTATGCTTTTCTCTTCGGGTTCATCAACGCCGACCCTAACTAGTTTGGGATAAAGGTGATGTTGATGTTATAGATGCTGGAGAATATATACATTTTTTAATTCTTCAGCATCTTTTTTAATTTAAATTCCTGATTTTAAGGGAAAAAAAAATCTTCAGCATCTGTAAGCTATCTTAAAATCAGGAATTTAAATTAAAAAGGAATAATTTATTTATTTCCAAAAATGACAGGTGCACTTTGCAGCTTCGATGCATTACTACAAAACCTACAGGAACAATGAGGAAAGGAGGATTAGGAAACAAAGACCAAGCTCACTATCCTACAAGATGGTGGATCATCAACAAAAAGAAGGAACTTAAACACTTTTCAAAGATTAAAGCCAATGGCTTGGAAAAAATTAGTGTTTCATACATTGAAGATATCGCCAGAAAAAAGTGTTAGTGCTGCAGAAAGAGATTAGTTGACATATTGCTTAGTCGGCCTAATTCCCTAAAAAATCTGTCCCGAACTTTTTTTTGTCTCACAAAAAAACTCCAAACTTTAGATACAGTCCAAAATCTGCCCCCAATTTTAGGTCTAGTCCCAAATCTAACCCGAATTTTGTTGTCTTTAAAAAATCCCCAACTTTGAATTTATTACGAAATCTACCCTGTGACCCAATACCAACTCGACATTGGCATTTCCATTGATAACAAATCCACATCAGTAAAGTAATAGGGTGATAGGTACGGATCGACATGGCATTTCCACGTTGATAACAAATCCAGCCCAATAAAAATTATTGAAATTCTCCAAGATGGAACCCTTCTACGATGTCAAAATTAGGGACGACTAATAGCGATTTTTGGACATATGGCTAATCGGGGCAAATTTGAGATTAAAATAAAAAATTGATGATTTTTCTCTTAAGAAAATAAAATTTGGGGTAGAATAGGGATTGGACCTAAAGTTTAGGGTTTTTTTCCATGAAAAAAAAAGTTCAGGGCAGATTTGGAGCTAAACCTAAAGTTAGGGTTTTTAGGGAATTAAGCCTACTTATTCTAACAGGTTCTATGGTAACCGAGATTTATGACAGGAAAAATGCCTAACATACTTACCATGATAAATCAGGCGCAAACTTTTCTGCAAGAATTGCAGCTTTCAAAGACAGTTCTTCACGCATAGCAAAGTCGGAAGTGCTGAGATACTGAATTACATTTCAAAATTAGTAGTAAAGAAAAATTAGCATATCATTTCACTGACAGAAAAACAATTCAAATATAACTTTCTACTCTAAACTCGCAGGTATGACTAACTACAGAAAATACCTGCAGTAATTCTTCAACTATGTCCTTTGCATTCGAGACGTCACACATGCCATAAAGCAAATCAAGAGCTCGCCTCCGGATGCTGCAAGCATAGTATATACATGTGAGAAATGAAAAGGAAGGTTAATACAAGACCTTTTGGCCATTTGTTTCCTAAAGAATTGCAATGACATTTAAGAGATCACCGCTGATACTGTAATTTAGGAATCAATTTCGGAAAGGACATATACCCAGTTTCTTCGGTCAAGGAAATTATTAAAGAAAACAATCAAAGACACACGCCTGAACTCTTATTGAAGGCTCACTACCCGATTAGTTCTCTAAAATGCTATCGGTGTTATTGTACACATCATATTAAATATAAATACTATATCTCCAAGATAAAAATAAGATGTATTCATGCACATTTTGTTTTACCACGTAAGTGCTCATGCAATTCTGCATTGCTCAAGCGGACTTTAGGAAATAAGCCTGCTACACTTCTATCCTTTTCTATCATAGCCTTTTCCGTTGTAGATATTAATTGTGAAAGAACAATGTACATATGCAGATATTCAATTAGTAAGGTGCGAAAGGGGAATATGGGAATTGAACACAAACTCTCGGATATTGGTAAAGGCCGAACACTATTAGTACAAGCCCTTGTTGCCATATCATAAATAAATGATCCTCTTGTTTCATAAAAGAAACAGCACAGTAAGAGGGTCAATGCTTTTGAGATCGGGGAAGAGCAGGTTCTCAAATTAAAAGGTACAACAGTAGATCTACCTGACCAAATCAACATGCCGACTTAAGTGCAGATAGCATGTATGCCAATATAGGAAGAGCATCCATTGAGTCCAACAAACAGCCATTCAAATTTAACAAGTAGAGTCAAAAGACAAAAACAACAAACAGCTGCACTTCAACATTCTTTTGTCAATCCAATTTCCCCCAAACACAATGAATAGACCTTCCAGTGCTTATGTGGACTAAAGGGAAGAATCTTATTCAAGCGAGACAAAATAAAATAAAGATGTCTGCGTGTACATTTTGTTTTATCGCATATTTATAGATAGATGGGTTAAGTTGCTTCCCTAAAACCATGGTTCTAAAGTGCTCACGCAACCCTGCATTGCTCAAGGAGCACTTTAGAAAATATGCCTGCTAAACTTTTAACCTTTTCTATCATAGCCTTTTCTGTATTGATTGTGGACAAAAAATTGTATGTATGCACATATTGGACTAGTAAGGTGGGAAGGGGGAAGATGGGAATTAAACACAAACTCTTGGATATTGGTAGGGTTGGACCACTATTAGTCCAAGCTCTCATTGCCGTATCATAATTAAAGGATCCTCTCATTCCATAAAAAGAAACAGCACAACAAAAGGGTCAATGCTTTTGAGATCAGAGAAAAGCAGGTTCTCAAATTAAAAGGGACAACAGTAGATCTACCTGACCAAATCAACATGCTGACTTGACAAAATAGTAAGTTCACATAGCGTGGATCCTTACATGGCAAGAGCATCCATCGAGTCCAACCAACAACCAATCAAATTAAACAGTAGAGTGAAAGACAAAAACAAGGAACAGCTGCTCTTCAACATTCTTTTGTAAACAAAATATTCCCCTCAACACAAATCAGTCAAACATCCAGTGCTTATGCAAGCTGAAGGGAGAAGTCTTATTCAATCAAGAAAAATAAAAGGTGGACTTCTTAGATAATCGAGCTCCCACATAATACTCCATGACAAACATCAACTAATGAACAGATGTAGTAATACTGATAAACTAGTTCCAGGAATATAGCCTCAGTGGGCAGGAACAGCAAAACCCCATGCACGAGACAAAATTTTTTGATGCTAGTGAATGGCTTCATTTAAATAGTGGGAAAGGACGAGAAAACTTATGACAGGCATTTTCATTATGTATAGGAATAGAGCTACATCATAGAAATTTCAATTGTGTAACAACAGCATGCAAAAAACAGGAACTCCACCTGATATCAGGATCCTTCAATGACGTAATTATCTGAGCTTGATGTCTCTTGATAATATCCTGTACATCTGTTACCATCAACATCCGTGTCATGTTCTCCTGCATAAAGGCAATTGACCAATTAGAATCATAGACTTACAGACTTGGGGAGCTCCATTTTGCAGATACTGCAAATAATTATCATCAATAAAAAGAAGGGAAGGAAATTGTCAGAGTCTCAGTGACAATTCTGCAACTCACCAAGCCAAGATATCTAATGTTGGGTTCACGAACTGCAATGAATTTTCCAAGAAGGGCAACACATTGAGACATCATTTCTTTTTCAGCATCAAGATGCATAACCTGAAATTGTAAAATCAAGAAATACCAACAGACAGAGTCACCCAAAGTGACTGGGTAGAGAATACCAATACAAATGACAACTCAATGAGCTGAGGGACTTCTTCCAAAAAGAAAAATCAGATTGGGGTTTATTACATTTGAGCTTAGGCAGTTAAAAATCACTACTGCAAGTCTGCAACCTACTATCCATCTGATTCAATAAAAATAAAAAACAGACAGCATACTTACCAGAGAGAGGGCTTCAAAGAGAACAGCATGTGAAGCATTGTTCTTATTCACGTTCTTAACAACGTCGGTTCCCATTAGTATCCTTTGCAGCACCTAACCAAAAAACCACAGCACATTAAAGAAAGTTCTAGTTAGTATGAAAATTAATCCCCATCACCAATATAAACCTCAAATAATGATCTTCTTGTATTTGGGTCTTCAATCATTGGGAAGTACTGCAGAGCTCTCATTGTCTTGACCTGTGTCAAGTGGACATACATGAGAATGACATCACCATGCTTAATGTACACAAGACTAGATTGGTGCCGAAAAGCAACATATAAAAACTAATCCAGGATCAGAATCCAAACATGAAGTGGTAACCTTGAAGAAAATAAAACAAGAAACTCCAAAATGATTTTCGTACTGCGTATTAGTCTGAAAAGATATTCACCAAACTATTTACCATTAGAAAGAATTGTTTACTTTCCATTGTTACTTGATTGCTCTTTTTATAATCTGTTTCAAATTCAAGTGACATGCACTGTGATATCCCGAAAAAGAAATACAATAATCCATCTCTCCTATGACTAATTTGCAGCAATTGGTAGAATACACCCACATGTACAACAGTTACCATTGTTAGGGCATGTCCATGTCATGCATTGTGTAAATTTTTGTGAAAGCTTAAGCTTCATGGAAAGACAGTTATGATGGTATCACTTAGTTAAGGGTTCAAATCTTGGCACTAACTCTTGCTGCCATTTTATTTGTTATTCTTATTTTCCCTCCAGTCGTTTAATGTGGTTATGTCCACATCCTGCGTTCTACATCTAAGGTGGTAGATCAGAGTATTAAGAAATACGCTTAATCTAAATTGTAGGCATTTTACGAGCGTTGACAGCTTGAACATTCAGGAAAAACAGCTCATATGCAAGAATGGGTCGTGATGATGGGACAGGGAGCTGTGATCAAAGTTAATGTTGTGGAAGATTAACTGATTTTGAATTGAATTCATAAGCACCCGTAATAATTATGAAACAGGTGTAAGGTCACACAATATACAAATACTATATTGGTGATAGGGATTGACATCTCCTCAATTATTGGCTTGTAAAGCATTTTTTCTAGCACCAGGATAAATTAAACTTCCAAGCCCTAACAAGCTCCTATAAATGTTACCACCAGGCAACGCCTTTTTAAACAGAACTACAAGTCACCAAGATCATAGTACAATCATTCTCCTTAGGTGAGACACAAATATAGCAACACCACTAAGAATCAACTGTACTTACTGAACTAATGCAAACTATGCCATCCATGTTTGAAGTATGGGATCTGCTACATCCGTAAATGTTGAAAGATGGAGAGAGATATACAAACCTGAAGCCAGGGAGATGGGATACCATAGTAAGTATACTCTTGTGGGATATCCTGGTTTCTAGCAAGTCGTTCCAATGTCTTAACACACTTTGGAAGACAGCTCCAATAAGCTTCGTGGTTATTTGAGACTAGAGCCACAAGAAGGCTCATTGAAGAAGTAAGCACACCTAGATCACGTTCATCTAAAAGCTGAGCCATCCGATCCGCCCTTCGGAAACCATGAGAAAACTTCCAATAAGTAACCAAACAATTATTGTCATTACAGAGTGACATCCATGCTAAGAATTAGAAAGTACCAGCCATCTACATTCACAACGTCAGGATTCTTTCGATATAGCCGCAAGAGACATAATGCTGCTTTTTTCCTCACAAGGGGTCTGCAGCTACTAGAAATCTAATGTACACAATGAGTTAAAACCCAAAACCTGATGGAAAGTTAAAAAGAAAAAAAGAATCTGAAGGAAAAATTAACACGAAAGATTACTATTAGGGATTTCTTACAAGTAACTTTTGCACATCAGGTGCCAGAGATTCAGCAAACTCTCTACCACCAATATTCCCCACCTAAGATGATGAAGAATAAAGATTATCACTAACCCAGAACAATAAAGCTCCTGACAGAAGAAATATTCCAATGACAGCCACATAGCTATACCATAGTCAATGCCAAGCATTGGAAGGTCTCATTCCGACCAATGATATCATTGCGGACAGTGTTTATAGCTAATCTGAGGAAATCGTGATTTTCGTTGAGTAAACATGCTGTTACAATGTATCCAACCTGCAAAAATAGACAGCTAAGTGAGAAGTCACTTTTGTTTCAACTATACCATGTGAAATTAGAGGATAATTTCTTGAAAAAGAAGTAATTAAGTCCTTCATTTGTTTTGTAAATTTGGACACGAGATTGATGAAAAAAATCCCAACTAGGTGTAGCGGCCCATGTTCTATTTATACTACTGAGTTGTTCATTAAATTACGAGAATGCTACATGATACAATGTAACGCCATATAATATACTATATGAATACTCTCTTGACAGTTTAGATATACAAGAACACTAACCTCGCTGATCCTCTTACTAATATTCAGCCAACATAGAGGAAGAGAGATGTGAGCGATTAAGACTCAGGCATGTGCACGGCACATGCACACACAACCACACATCATAGTGAAACACTGCCACAATGGAACACTCCTCTAAGATGAAAGGAGCATGTAACAGCTCCAGGAATACTCAGAACCCTTTGTGCTAATAATCAAACCCTTAACTGCTCTTTAATGATCAGAAAAGCATATCTTTTAAGCGCTTACTCTCTGAAGGATAGTTTCTGGGACATACCAACAAAACAAGGGAAGTTTTAATCTGGAAAGATAGGATGTCCCGACTACCCAAAAGCAACCCCATCCCTGTTGTTCATTGTGCCCGCTCTGAATAAGCCCCCCTTGCCAGATTATTACCGATGTAAGCATAAAAAGCTAATTCTTCAAGAATTTTAGACCAAGCTTCCGATTAACTTTGGTTTTTTTTTGCTAGCCCAGCACCAGCTCTTGGATATATTGCTTGCTCTGATCCCATTGACAAAAAGTGGCACTGAATAACTCGATAGGGATGGTAGTTGCTTTGATGTAGAAGCAGAACCATGCATTTGTTATCTTCCTAAAATTGTCTTTTACCATATTTTAACAGAGATTGGAAAAAACTCTTTTTGTCCATAGAAAATGGAAGCAATCCCCACTGCGTATTGGTACTTATCGGGGATAAAATAGATCCACTTATCTTTGTTCCTACAACTGAACTGTTCCAAAATTCTCTAGCTATATTTTTTTTCCCCTAAGAATGCTACAATATTCATTGCAAATATGAAATTTCTAGAAGCTGTACAGCACTGCAACATGATATATCTGGTCCACTTATCAATCCAATCATTGGAGCAATTGTCATATGAGAAGCCGACAATTATGAGGATGGTTGCAAAACCACGACCGGGATCTTCTCATCTTTGGATCCTAAAGGCAACACCACTGAAGAAGATTCTACCAATTATCTAATGCAGGGATCTCTTAGTTATTCATATTCTGATAGATACTAAATAAGATTAAGTCAAGTTGTGAAGTAGCTTAAATTCTAGTTTTAGGGATGCTATAGATCTCTATTTTTTTCATAAATTCTCTATTATTTTAACCAGTACATTTGTAGCTTCAACCTTAACACAAGCAAAATACTATCTCAACAGTTATCTTGATTTATTTATCCTAGAATTCCTAGAATTTTGAGAGCAACCAACCCATTGTCATGACTTATCCAAGTAAGATCCTGACACTAACATTCTTGCTTGAGAGTTAAGTAACTACCACATTATGAAAAGATTAAGATAAAAAATTATAACTTCACCTGCTTTTCGGGATATTTTGGTGCAGATATTAAAGAAACAGTTTCCATGTGGCCAAAATCTACATCATAACCAAGCATATGTATGTACAGCATCTTCCAAACATACTTCTTCTTTTCATAAGGCGTCAATCCCTGCCAAATCAACAAACTTAGCATTTAGTTTTCGCAATGACTAGCAAATCTAGAAGAACAATATCCCATGAACTAATCGACCTAAAGTTCAGAGAATCCTATTTACCGAGCATAAATATAGTTGATAAGAAATATGATGTAAAATTGAGAAGCACAGGAAATGATCTCTCCAAACTACTTTCCCATCATCTTACTTTCATGCCAATGCTTGTTACCATTGTCAGATGAAATCCACATGAAAAGAAAGAAAACCTAAAATCTGACTAGAATGTCCAATCTCCATGAAAGTGACATTGGTATGCAGCAAGAACCCCCAAAAGTGCACACGGACAGAACAACAGGGCATAATTTGGATTAACAAAGTAAATCCTCAATTTCTCTTACTCCATACTCTCGAAAAAATAAAGCAGAATAAAGGAAGAAGTACAGGGGATGATTAGGAAATTACTTTCTTTTCCTTTTCTCCAAGCAGAAAAATTATCACTATCTCCTTTTATGCTAATAGTGATGCGTACAGCAGGAGAAAAACTCACTCTGAGTATTGTGATTTAGTAAATATGTCTCTCATCCGTGTGCCACAAGTGTGATGTAAATTTTGTCAGAAAGAAAGCATTTATCAGAGTAAAATCTCTTCAAAAAATTAGACAAAGGAAGAGATTCTCTAGCAACAATTCCAAAGAAAGCTACTCTCCAGGGCAATGCTACATTTCGTGCTGTCAAAGATCCTCAGATGAAAACTGACAATAGGACATTGCAATAGATTCCCCAATCTTCACTGATCCACAATTAAATGCCCTCCACAAGAACTTGTCTAGGATTTGTACAACACTCCAAGAGCAAAAGAGCTCAAAATATCTAAAACTCCTAATCAAATACTTTTAGCAACAAAAAGAACAACTAAAGTTCTGTGTCATGACTAACAAATAGAGATAAGAATACATCAATTGTGTCCCTCTCATCAGCAACCCACAAATAACACCCCCACCACCCCCGGGTGGGTACACACACGCAAAAAAGAAAATATGATGGGAAAATCAGCGTCCAACATCTGTTATACACTCCAAAATCAGAGTCATCAAAACTCAGAAAAGCTTAAAATTCCACTTATTTTCGTCAATTCCAACTTCACTTCTAGTCTCCTCATGTATGATCTTTTTTTATCATAAAAAACCATAACTACTTTGTCAGATGTACTAAAGGAACTGCTGATTTACTCCTTAAGTTACTTAGTTCTACGGTATTCATACACTTGCAAAATTATTCAACCTCCAAGGTATCTTCTCCTAGATGTTCCTTGAACTTCATCACTCCATAGTAATCTATACTCATCAAGAGCATCCTTGATCAGGTTTCAAGCTATTCTTAGCTACTTATCACAAACTTTTGGTTGTGCTGATTTGAAATCTGCTAAGCCAAAGTACCTTTGCCTTGCAGCAAAAAGCTTCTGACAAAATCAAAGTCGCCAATTGTACCGTAAACACCACATGAAACTTGATTTTGCAAGAGAGATGAAAGCTAAAGAACCTAATACTCTAATACCAACATTATTCACATTTTTAAGCAGAGTACTCAGATAATACAGTATGCCACAAACACCATTCAATTGCTAGGACTGGATGAGATCACAATGTTATTGATCAGGTTCGATCCAGCATCCAGTTTAAAGCCATGCTCCACATTTCCACTGTTTAAACCCAAGAGTCTTTAAAGAAGTCACTACCTTTTAGTCTCACTACGCATTCGTCCTCCAGAACAAGCAACCAAAACAAAGCTTCCGGCACATAGTTTACTGCCAGGAAATCGATAAACTTGCAATGACAAAACCATCTTTGTAATCAGCAGAGCCAAATAAACTAGACAGCTTGAGGTCATCTGGGATTAAGGACTGAGGAGCAACCGCTGCATAGCAGCATCAATAGCTCACAAAATCTCAAATGAACACAAGCATTGACAAAATCCCTCTCAAAAGCACAGGGCAACTACAACCTCGCAAACCTGAATTTCCTTTTCCCCTGTCTAACCGCAGAAGCGCTGGAAAAACCAACCAACGACGCAAATTCGAACAGAATTCAAACTGCGCGCTAAGCACTAGTATCAGTGGACGAAACCCCAACCTTTTCGTTCTTAAAGCGGGTGCGAACGTTGCCGAGCTCCTTGTCGACGCGAAGCCTCTCCTGCTCCTTGTTCTGGCAATTGCGAATGTCGCTGATGAACACCGAGAGACCCCTCATGCCCGATAACGCCATCCCTTCGACAGATCCAGCAGCTCAAATCATAACACGCGCACCCCGCACACAACACCCCCCCGACACACACACACGGGGAAGAGAGACAGACAGACAGACAGACAGAGAACCGGAAATCCTCCCCCTCTTGTTCCAGCAGCCAATCCTAGATCTCTCCAACGACTTCCAGAATCAAGATCTAGCACGCCATTGCGTAAATTCCAGCTTCGACCGAGAGATCCACGAAATGGCCACGCTTGATCTAGAGAGAGAGCTGAAATTCGTTTTTCTAGAGAGAGAGAGAGGTGGACTGAGGAAAATTGGGAAGGCCGACGGGGTGTGCGGGAGACGACTTTTAAATTTTTTTAATTTACCGATTTATATGTATTTTAACCCCCTTTTTTATTTGTTTTTCATTTTCCACCTAATACTTCTGCTTTGCCAGCTCTGTATCTTATTTTTATTCTTATTTTCGCTTTTCTTTTTGGGTGTGGGGTTGTCCTAAAAAGCATTTATCACATTCATAATTACATAAGACTCGGGATCATATTCTTTTCTCCTTTTTCCTTAAAGTGAAAAGGCCGCTTACAGTCCACTCGGATTCCCTAAAAAATTTAGTGAAATGAGATACGCACACTAAATAATTCAGTCAAAGTGCCAATTGTACCATGTAGGACGATCGGCATCC
The DNA here is from genome assembly GCA_019149425.1 of Psidium friedrichsthalianum. Classification (NCBI taxonomy): domain Eukaryota; kingdom Viridiplantae; phylum Streptophyta; class Magnoliopsida; order Myrtales; family Myrtaceae; genus Psidium; species Psidium friedrichsthalianum. Next base: position 28,044 of record JAGVVM010002722.1, read on the forward strand.
ACATTAGCAATTTTCGGACGGATTCAATTGACAAAACACGAAAATTGACATGCGTGAGACTTTATTTGATAAAGTATAATAAATTTAAGGTTTTTAAAATAATTTTACAAAAAATTGCTCGATGACCATTCGACGGCATGGGTCTCACGACATGTCAGGAGATGGAAGAAGTGCGGCCATCTCCTGATTTGTCGTGAGACCCTTGGCCGTCGAATGGTCATCGATTAATTTTTTGTAAAATTATTTTAAAAACCTTAAATTTATTATACTTTATCAAATAAAGTCTAAATATTTTCGTGTTTTGTCAATTGAATCCGTCCGAAAATTGCTAATGTGGATGCCGATCGTCCTACATGGTACAATTGGCACTTTGACTGAATTATTTAGTGTGCGTATCTCATTTCACTAAATTTTTTAGGGAATCCGAGTGGACTGTAATTTTTTTTTCACTTTAAGGAAAAAGGAGAAAAGAATATGATCGAGTCTTATGTAATTATGAATGTGATAAATGCTTTTTAGGACAACCCCACACCCAAAAAGAAAAGCGAAAATAAGAATAAAAATAAGATACAGAGCTGGCAAAGCAGAAGTATTAGGTGGAAAATGAAAAACAAATAAAAAAGGGGGTTAAAATACATATAAATCGGTAAATTAAAAAAATTTAAAAGTCGTCTCCCGCACACCCCGTCGGCCTTCCCAATTTTCCTCAGTCCACCTCTCTCTCTCTCTAGAAAAACGAATTTCAGCTCTCTCTCTAGATCAAGCGTGGCCATTTCGTGGATCTCTCGGTCGAAGCTGGAATTTACGCAATGGCGTGCTAGATCTTGATTCTGGAAGTCGTTGGAGAGATCTAGGATTGGCTGCTGGAACAAGAGGGGGAGGATTTCCGGTTCTCTGTCTGTCTGTCTGTCTGTCTCTCTTCCCCGTGTGTGTGTGTCGGGGGGGTGTTGTGTGCGGGGTGCGCGTGTTATGATTTGAGCTGCTGGATCTGTCGAAGGGATGGCGTTATCGGGCATGAGGGGTCTCTCGGTGTTCATCAGCGACATTCGCAATTGCCAGAACAAGGAGCAGGAGAGGCTTCGCGTCGACAAGGAGCTCGGCAACGTTCGCACCCGCTTTAAGAACGAAAAGGTTGGGGTTTCGTCCACTGATACTAGTGCTTAGCGCGCAGTTTGAATTCTGTTCGAATTTGCGTCGTTGGTTGGTTTTTCCAGCGCTTCTGCGGTTAGACAGGGGAAAAGGAAATTCAGGTTTGCGAGGTTGTAGTTGCCCTGTGCTTTTGAGAGGGATTTTGTCAATGCTTGTGTTCATTTGAGATTTTGTGAGCTATTGATGCTGCTATGCAGCGGTTGCTCCTCAGTCCTTAATCCCAGATGACCTCAAGCTGTCTAGTTTATTTGGCTCTGCTGATTACAAAGATGGTTTTGTCATTGCAAGTTTATCGATTTCCTGGCAGTAAACTATGTGCCGGAAGCTTTGTTTTGGTTGCTTGTTCTGGAGGACGAATGCGTAGTGAGACTAAAAGGTAGTGACTTCTTTAAAGACTCTTGGGTTTAAACAGTGGAAATGTGGAGCATGGCTTTAAACTGGATGCTGGATCGAACCTGATCAATAACATTGTGATCTCATCCAGTCCTAGCAATTGAATGGTGTTTGTGGCATACTGTATTATCTGAGTACTCTGCTTAAAAATGTGAATAATGTTGGTATTAGAGTATTAGGTTCTTTAGCTTTCATCTCTCTTGCAAAATCAAGTTTCATGTGGTGTTTACGGTACAATTGGCGACTTTGATTTTGTCAGAAGCTTTTTGCTGCAAGGCAAAGGTACTTTGGCTTAGCAGATTTCAAATCAGCACAACCAAAAGTTTGTGATAAGTAGCTAAGAATAGCTTGAAACCTGATCAAGGATGCTCTTGATGAGTATAGATTACTATGGAGTGATGAAGTTCAAGGAACATCTAGGAGAAGATACCTTGGAGGTTGAATAATTTTGCAAGTGTATGAATACCGTAGAACTAAGTAACTTAAGGAGTAAATCAGCAGTTCCTTTAGTACATCTGACAAAGTAGTTATGGTTTTTTATGATAAAAAAAGATCATACATGAGGAGACTAGAAGTGAAGTTGGAATTGACGAAAATAAGTGGAATTTTAAGCTTTTCTGAGTTTTGATGACTCTGATTTTGGAGTGTATAACAGATGTTGGACGCTGATTTTCCCATCATATTTTCTTTTTTGCGTGTGTGTACCCACCCGGGGGTGGTGGGGGTGTTATTTGTGGGTTGCTGATGAGAGGGACACAATTGATGTATTCTTATCTCTATTTGTTAGTCATGACACAGAACTTTAGTTGTTCTTTTTGTTGCTAAAAGTATTTGATTAGGAGTTTTAGATATTTTGAGCTCTTTTGCTCTTGGAGTGTTGTACAAATCCTAGACAAGTTCTTGTGGAGGGCATTTAATTGTGGATCAGTGAAGATTGGGGAATCTATTGCAATGTCCTATTGTCAGTTTTCATCTGAGGATCTTTGACAGCACGAAATGTAGCATTGCCCTGGAGAGTAGCTTTCTTTGGAATTGTTGCTAGAGAATCTCTTCCTTTGTCTAATTTTTTGAAGAGATTTTACTCTGATAAATGCTTTCTTTCTGACAAAATTTACATCACACTTGTGGCACACGGATGAGAGACATATTTACTAAATCACAATACTCAGAGTGAGTTTTTCTCCTGCTGTACGCATCACTATTAGCATAAAAGGAGATAGTGATAATTTTTCTGCTTGGAGAAAAGGAAAAGAAAGTAATTTCCTAATCATCCCCTGTACTTCTTCCTTTATTCTGCTTTATTTTTTCGAGAGTATGGAGTAAGAGAAATTGAGGATTTACTTTGTTAATCCAAATTATGCCCTGTTGTTCTGTCCGTGTGCACTTTTGGGTGTTCTTGCTGCATACCAATGTCACTTTCATGGAGATTGGACATTCTAGTCAGATTTTAGGTTTTCTTTCTTTTCATGTGGATTTCATCTGACAATGGTAACAAGCATTGGCATGAAAGTAAGATGATGGGAAAGTAGTTTGGAGAGATCATTTCCTGTGCTTCTCAATTTTACATCATATTTCTTATCAACTATATTTATGCTCGGTAAATAGGATTCTCTGAACTTTAGGTCGATTAGTTCATGGGATATTGTTCTTCTAGATTTGCTAGTCATTGCGAAAACTAAATGCTAAGTTTGTTGATTTGGCAGGGATTGACGCCTTATGAAAAGAAGAAGTATGTTTGGAAGATGCTGTACATACATATGCTTGGTTATGATGTAGATTTTGGCCACATGGAAACTGTTTCTTTAATATCTGCACCAAAATATCCCGAAAAGCAGGTGAAGTTCTAATTTTTTATCTTAATCTTTTCATAATGTGGTAGTTACTTAACTCTCAAGCAAGAATGTTAGTGTCAGGATCTTACTTGGATAAGTCATGACAATGGGTTGGTTGCTCTCAAAATTCTAGGAATTCTAGGATAAATAAATCAAGATAACTGTTGAGATAGTATTTTGCTTGTGTTAAGGTTGAAGCTACAAATGTACTGGTTAAAATAATAGAGAATTTATGAAAAAAATAGAGATCTATAGCATCCCTAAAACTAGAATTTAAGCTACTTCACAACTTGACTTAATCTTATTTAGTATCTATCAGAATATGAATAACTAAGAGATCCCTGCATTAGATAATTGGTAGAATCTTCTTCAGTGGTGTTGCCTTTAGGATCCAAAGATGAGAAGATCCCGGTCGTGGTTTTGCAACCATCCTCATAATTGTCGGCTTCTCATATGACAATTGCTCCAATGATTGGATTGATAAGTGGACCAGATATATCATGTTGCAGTGCTGTACAGCTTCTAGAAATTTCATATTTGCAATGAATATTGTAGCATTCTTAGGGGAAAAAAAATATAGCTAGAGAATTTTGGAACAGTTCAGTTGTAGGAACAAAGATAAGTGGATCTATTTTATCCCCGATAAGTACCAATACGCAGTGGGGATTGCTTCCATTTTCTATGGACAAAAAGAGTTTTTTCCAATCTCTGTTAAAATATGGTAAAAGACAATTTTAGGAAGATAACAAATGCATGGTTCTGCTTCTACATCAAAGCAACTACCATCCCTATCGAGTTATTCAGTGCCACTTTTTGTCAATGGGATCAGAGCAAGCAATATATCCAAGAGCTGGTGCTGGGCTAGCAAAAAAAAACCAAAGTTAATCGGAAGCTTGGTCTAAAATTCTTGAAGAATTAGCTTTTTATGCTTACATCGGTAATAATCTGGCAAGGGGGGCTTATTCAGAGCGGGCACAATGAACAACAGGGATGGGGTTGCTTTTGGGTAGTCGGGACATCCTATCTTTCCAGATTAAAACTTCCCTTGTTTTGTTGGTATGTCCCAGAAACTATCCTTCAGAGAGTAAGCGCTTAAAAGATATGCTTTTCTGATCATTAAAGAGCAGTTAAGGGTTTGATTATTAGCACAAAGGGTTCTGAGTATTCCTGGAGCTGTTACATGCTCCTTTCATCTTAGAGGAGTGTTCCATTGTGGCAGTGTTTCACTATGATGTGTGGTTGTGTGTGCATGTGCCGTGCACATGCCTGAGTCTTAATCGCTCACATCTCTCTTCCTCTATGTTGGCTGAATATTAGTAAGAGGATCAGCGAGGTTAGTGTTCTTGTATATCTAAACTGTCAAGAGAGTATTCATATAGTATATTATATGGCGTTACATTGTATCATGTAGCATTCTCGTAATTTAATGAACAACTCAGTAGTATAAATAGAACATGGGCCGCTACACCTAGTTGGGATTTTTTTCATCAATCTCGTGTCCAAATTTACAAAAACAAATGAAGGACTTAATTACTTCTTTTTCAAGAAATTATCCTCTAATTTCACATGGTATAGTTGAAACAAAAGTGACTTCTCACTTAGCTGTCTATTTTTGCAGGTTGGATACATTGTAACAGCATGTTTACTCAACGAAAATCACGATTTCCTCAGATTAGCTATAAACACTGTCCGCAATGATATCATTGGTCGGAATGAGACCTTCCAATGCTTGGCATTGACTATGGTATAGCTATGTGGCTGTCATTGGAATATTTCTTCTGTCAGGAGCTTTATTGTTCTGGGTTAGTGATAATCTTTATTCTTCATCATCTTAGGTGGGGAATATTGGTGGTAGAGAGTTTGCTGAATCTCTGGCACCTGATGTGCAAAAGTTACTTGTAAGAAATCCCTAATAGTAATCTTTCGTGTTAATTTTTCCTTCAGATTCTTTTTTTCTTTTTAACTTTCCATCAGGTTTTGGGTTTTAACTCATTGTGTACATTAGATTTCTAGTAGCTGCAGACCCCTTGTGAGGAAAAAAGCAGCATTATGTCTCTTGCGGCTATATCGAAAGAATCCTGACGTTGTGAATGTAGATGGCTGGTACTTTCTAATTCTTAGCATGGATGTCACTCTGTAATGACAATAATTGTTTGGTTACTTATTGGAAGTTTTCTCATGGTTTCCGAAGGGCGGATCGGATGGCTCAGCTTTTAGATGAACGTGATCTAGGTGTGCTTACTTCTTCAATGAGCCTTCTTGTGGCTCTAGTCTCAAATAACCACGAAGCTTATTGGAGCTGTCTTCCAAAGTGTGTTAAGACATTGGAACGACTTGCTAGAAACCAGGATATCCCACAAGAGTATACTTACTATGGTATCCCATCTCCCTGGCTTCAGGTTTGTATATCTCTCTCCATCTTTCAACATTTACGGATGTAGCAGATCCCATACTTCAAACATGGATGGCATAGTTTGCATTAGTTCAGTAAGTACAGTTGATTCTTAGTGGTGTTGCTATATTTGTGTCTCACCTAAGGAGAATGATTGTACTATGATCTTGGTGACTTGTAGTTCTGTTTAAAAAGGCGTTGCCTGGTGGTAACATTTATAGGAGCTTGTTAGGGCTTGGAAGTTTAATTTATCCTGGTGCTAGAAAAAATGCTTTACAAGCCAATAATTGAGGAGATGTCAATCCCTATCACCAATATAGTATTTGTATATTGTGTGACCTTACACCTGTTTCATAATTATTACGGGTGCTTATGAATTCAATTCAAAATCAGTTAATCTTCCACAACATTAACTTTGATCACAGCTCCCTGTCCCATCATCACGACCCATTCTTGCATATGAGCTGTTTTTCCTGAATGTTCAAGCTGTCAACGCTCGTAAAATGCCTACAATTTAGATTAAGCATATTTCTTAATACTCTGATCTACCACCTTAGATGTAGAACGCAGGATGTGGACATAACCACATTAAACGACTGGAGGGAAAATAAGAATAACAAATAAAATGGCAGCAAGAGTTAGTGCCAAGATTTGAACCCTTAACTAAGTGATACCATCATAACTGTCTTTCCATGAAGCTTAAGCTTTCACAAAAATTTACACAATGCATGACATGGACATGCCCTAACAATGGTAACTGTTGTACATGTGGGTGTATTCTACCAATTGCTGCAAATTAGTCATAGGAGAGATGGATTATTGTATTTCTTTTTCGGGATATCACAGTGCATGTCACTTGAATTTGAAACAGATTATAAAAAGAGCAATCAAGTAACAATGGAAAGTAAACAATTCTTTCTAATGGTAAATAGTTTGGTGAATATCTTTTCAGACTAATACGCAGTACGAAAATCATTTTGGAGTTTCTTGTTTTATTTTCTTCAAGGTTACCACTTCATGTTTGGATTCTGATCCTGGATTAGTTTTTATATGTTGCTTTTCGGCACCAATCTAGTCTTGTGTACATTAAGCATGGTGATGTCATTCTCATGTATGTCCACTTGACACAGGTCAAGACAATGAGAGCTCTGCAGTACTTCCCAATGATTGAAGACCCAAATACAAGAAGATCATTATTTGAGGTTTATATTGGTGATGGGGATTAATTTTCATACTAACTAGAACTTTCTTTAATGTGCTGTGGTTTTTTGGTTAGGTGCTGCAAAGGATACTAATGGGAACCGACGTTGTTAAGAACGTGAATAAGAACAATGCTTCACATGCTGTTCTCTTTGAAGCCCTCTCTCTGGTAAGTATGCTGTCTGTTTTTTATTTTTATTGAATCAGATGGATAGTAGGTTGCAGACTTGCAGTAGTGATTTTTAACTGCCTAAGCTCAAATGTAATAAACCCCAATCTGATTTTTCTTTTTGGAAGAAGTCCCTCAGCTCATTGAGTTGTCATTTGTATTGGTATTCTCTACCCAGTCACTTTGGGTGACTCTGTCTGTTGGTATTTCTTGATTTTACAATTTCAGGTTATGCATCTTGATGCTGAAAAAGAAATGATGTCTCAATGTGTTGCCCTTCTTGGAAAATTCATTGCAGTTCGTGAACCCAACATTAGATATCTTGGCTTGGTGAGTTGCAGAATTGTCACTGAGACTCTGACAATTTCCTTCCCTTCTTTTTATTGATGATAATTATTTGCAGTATCTGCAAAATGGAGCTCCCCAAGTCTGTAAGTCTATGATTCTAATTGGTCAATTGCCTTTATGCAGGAGAACATGACACGGATGTTGATGGTAACAGATGTACAGGATATTATCAAGAGACATCAAGCTCAGATAATTACGTCATTGAAGGATCCTGATATCAGGTGGAGTTCCTGTTTTTTGCATGCTGTTGTTACACAATTGAAATTTCTATGATGTAGCTCTATTCCTATACATAATGAAAATGCCTGTCATAAGTTTTCTCGTCCTTTCCCACTATTTAAATGAAGCCATTCACTAGCATCAAAAAATTTTGTCTCGTGCATGGGGTTTTGCTGTTCCTGCCCACTGAGGCTATATTCCTGGAACTAGTTTATCAGTATTACTACATCTGTTCATTAGTTGATGTTTGTCATGGAGTATTATGTGGGAGCTCGATTATCTAAGAAGTCCACCTTTTATTTTTCTTGATTGAATAAGACTTCTCCCTTCAGCTTGCATAAGCACTGGATGTTTGACTGATTTGTGTTGAGGGGAATATTTTGTTTACAAAAGAATGTTGAAGAGCAGCTGTTCCTTGTTTTTGTCTTTCACTCTACTGTTTAATTTGATTGGTTGTTGGTTGGACTCGATGGATGCTCTTGCCATGTAAGGATCCACGCTATGTGAACTTACTATTTTGTCAAGTCAGCATGTTGATTTGGTCAGGTAGATCTACTGTTGTCCCTTTTAATTTGAGAACCTGCTTTTCTCTGATCTCAAAAGCATTGACCCTTTTGTTGTGCTGTTTCTTTTTATGGAATGAGAGGATCCTTTAATTATGATACGGCAATGAGAGCTTGGACTAATAGTGGTCCAACCCTACCAATATCCAAGAGTTTGTGTTTAATTCCCATCTTCCCCCTTCCCACCTTACTAGTCCAATATGTGCATACATACAATTTTTTGTCCACAATCAATACAGAAAAGGCTATGATAGAAAAGGTTAAAAGTTTAGCAGGCATATTTTCTAAAGTGCTCCTTGAGCAATGCAGGGTTGCGTGAGCACTTTAGAACCATGGTTTTAGGGAAGCAACTTAACCCATCTATCTATAAATATGCGATAAAACAAAATGTACACGCAGACATCTTTATTTTATTTTGTCTCGCTTGAATAAGATTCTTCCCTTTAGTCCACATAAGCACTGGAAGGTCTATTCATTGTGTTTGGGGGAAATTGGATTGACAAAAGAATGTTGAAGTGCAGCTGTTTGTTGTTTTTGTCTTTTGACTCTACTTGTTAAATTTGAATGGCTGTTTGTTGGACTCAATGGATGCTCTTCCTATATTGGCATACATGCTATCTGCACTTAAGTCGGCATGTTGATTTGGTCAGGTAGATCTACTGTTGTACCTTTTAATTTGAGAACCTGCTCTTCCCCGATCTCAAAAGCATTGACCCTCTTACTGTGCTGTTTCTTTTATGAAACAAGAGGATCATTTATTTATGATATGGCAACAAGGGCTTGTACTAATAGTGTTCGGCCTTTACCAATATCCGAGAGTTTGTGTTCAATTCCCATATTCCCCTTTCGCACCTTACTAATTGAATATCTGCATATGTACATTGTTCTTTCACAATTAATATCTACAACGGAAAAGGCTATGATAGAAAAGGATAGAAGTGTAGCAGGCTTATTTCCTAAAGTCCGCTTGAGCAATGCAGAATTGCATGAGCACTTACGTGGTAAAACAAAATGTGCATGAATACATCTTATTTTTATCTTGGAGATATAGTATTTATATTTAATATGATGTGTACAATAACACCGATAGCATTTTAGAGAACTAATCGGGTAGTGAGCCTTCAATAAGAGTTCAGGCGTGTGTCTTTGATTGTTTTCTTTAATAATTTCCTTGACCGAAGAAACTGGGTATATGTCCTTTCCGAAATTGATTCCTAAATTACAGTATCGGCGGTGATCTCTTAAATGTCATTGCAATTCTTTAGGAAACAAATGGCCAAAAGGTCTTGTATTAACCTTCCTTTTCATTTCTCACATGTATATACTATGCTTGCAGCATCCGGAGGCGAGCTCTTGATTTGCTTTATGGCATGTGTGACGTCTCGAATGCAAAGGACATAGTTGAAGAATTACTGCAGGTATTTTCTGTAGTTAGTCATACCTGCGAGTTTAGAGTAGAAAGTTATATTTGAATTGTTTTTCTGTCAGTGAAATGATATGCTAATTTTTCTTTACTACTAATTTTGAAATGTAATTCAGTATCTCAGCACTTCCGACTTTGCTATGCGTGAAGAACTGTCTTTGAAAGCTGCAATTCTTGCAGAAAAGTTTGCGCCTGATTTATCATGGTAAGTATGTTAGGCATTTTTCCTGTCATAAATCTCGGTTACCATAGAACCTGTTAGAATAAGTAGGCTTAATTCCCTAAAAAACCCTAACTTTAGGTTTAGCTCCAAATCTGCCCTGAACTTTTTTTTTCATGGAAAAAAACCCTAAACTTTAGGTCCAATCCCTATTCTACCCCAAATTTTATTTTCTTAAGAGAAAAATCATCAATTTTTTATTTTAATCTCAAATTTGCCCCGATTAGCCATATGTCCAAAAATCGCTATTAGTCGTCCCTAATTTTGACATCGTAGAAGGGTTCCATCTTGGAGAATTTCAATAATTTTTATTGGGCTGGATTTGTTATCAACGTGGAAATGCCATGTCGATCCGTACCTATCACCCTATTACTTTACTGATGTGGATTTGTTATCAATGGAAATGCCAATGTCGAGTTGGTATTGGGTCACAGGGTAGATTTCGTAATAAATTCAAAGTTGGGGATTTTTTTAAAGACAACAAAATTCGGGTTAGATTTGGGACTAGACCTAAAATTGGGGGCAGATTTTGGACTGTATCTAAAGTTTGGAGTTTTTTTGTGAGACAAAAAAAAGTTCGGGACAGATTTTTTAGGGAATTAGGCCGACTAAGCAATATGTCAACTAATCTCTTTCTGCAGCACTAACACTTTTTTTCTGGCGATATCTTCAATGTATGAAACACTAATTTTTTCCAAGCCATTGGCTTTAATCTTTGAAAAGTGTTTAAGTTCCTTCTTTTTGTTGATGATCCACCATCTTGTAGGATAGTGAGCTTGGTCTTTGTTTCCTAATCCTCCTTTCCTCATTGTTCCTGTAGGTTTTGTAGTAATGCATCGAAGCTGCAAAGTGCACCTGTCATTTTTGGAAATAAATAAATTATTCCTTTTTAATTTAAATTCCTGATTTTAAGATAGCTTACAGATGCTGAAATTTTTTTTTCCCTTAAAATCAGGAATTTAAATTAAAAAAGATGCTGAAGAATTAAAAAATGTATATATTCTCCAGCATCTATAACATCAACATCACCTTTATCCCAAACTAGTTAGGGTCGGCGGTTGATGAACCCGAAGAGAAAAGCATAAAATATACTAAAATAAAAGCAAAGACATGGACACCAAAAAAAAAAAAAGAGGAAATGACTAAATAGGGCAATCTGGAACATGGGAAATGCCCCACTCTACAATGCAAATAGCTTTCCTCCACTCTGTCCTAAGACAGACCCTACGCTAATCTATTTCCCACTCCATTAAATCTTATTTTACTACCTTCTCCCAAGTAAGTTTAGGCCAACCTCTTCCTTTCTTCAATCATGTTTGGGGTAACAAACAAATCAACTCAATGAGCTTTCTTCCAAAAAGAAAAATCAGATTGGGGTTTATTACATTTGAGCTTAGGCAGTTAAAAATCACTACTGCAAGTCTGCAACCTACTATCCATCTGATTCAATAAAAATAAAAAACAGACAGCATACTTACCAGAGAGAGGGCTTCAAAGAGAACAGCATGTGAAGCATTGTTCTTATTCACGTTCTTAACAACGTCGGTTCCCATTAGTATCCTTTGCAGCACCTAACCAAAAAACCACAGCACATTAAAGAAAGTTCTAGTTAGTATGAAAATTAATCCCCATCACCAATATAAACCTCAAATAATGATCTTCTTGTATTTGGGTCTTCAATCATTGGGAAGTACTGCAGAGCTCTCATTGTCTTGACCTGTGTCAAGTGGACACACATGAGAATGACATCACCATGCTTAATGTACACAAGACTAGATTGGTGCCGAAAAGCAACATATAAAAACTAATCCAGGATCAGAATCCAAACATGAAGTGGTAACCTTGAAGAAAATAAAACAAGAAACTCCAAAATGATTTTCGTACTGCGTATTAGTCTGAAAAGATATTCACCAAACTATTTACCATTAGAAAGAATTGTTTACTTTCCATTGTTACTTGATTGCTCTTTTTATAATCTGTTTCAAATTCAAGTGACATGCACTGTGATATCCCGAAAAAGAAATACAATAATCCATCTCTCCTATGACTAATTTGCAGCAATTGGTAGAATACACCCACATGTACAACAGTTACCATTGTTAGGGCATGTCCATGTCATGCATTGTGTAAATTTTTGTGAAAGCTTAAGCTTCATGGAAAGACAGTTATGATGGTATCACTTAGTTAAGGGTTCAAATCTTGGCACTAACTCTTGCTGCCATTTTATTTGTTATTCTTATTTTCCCTCCAGTCGTTTAATGTGGTTATGTCCACATCCTGCGTTCTACATCTAAGGTGGTAGATCAGAGTATTAAGAAATATGCTTAATCTAAATTGTAGGCATTTTACGAGCGTTGACAGCTTGAACATTCAGGAAAAACAGCTCATATGCAAGAATGGGTCGTGATGATGGGACAGGGAGCTGTGATCAAAGTTAATGTTGTGGAAGATTAACTGATTTTGAATTGAATTCATAAGCACCCGTAATAATTATGAAACAGGTGTAAGGTCACACAATATACAAATACTATATGGTGATAGGGATTGACATCTCCTCAATTATTGGCTTGTAAAGCATTTTTTCTAGCACCAGGATAAATTAAACTTCCAAGCCCTAACAAGCTCCTATAAATGTTACCACCAGGCAACGCCTTTTTAAACAGAACTACAAGTCACCAAGATCATAGTACAATCATTCTCCTTAGGTGAGACACAAATATAGCAACACCACTAAGAATCAACTGTACTTACTGAACTAATGCAAAACTATGCCATCCATGTTTGAAGTATGGGATCTGCTACATCCGTAAATGTTGAAAGATGGAGAGAGATATACAAACCTGAAGCCAGGGAGATGGGATACCATAGTAAGTATACTCTTGTGGGATATCCTGGTTTCTAGCAAGTCGTTCCAATGTCTTAACACACTTTGGAAGACAGCTCCAATAAGCTTCGTGGTTATTTGAAACTAGAGCCACAAGAAGGCTCATTGAAGAAGTAAGCACACCTAGATCACGTTCATCTAAAAGCTGAGCCATCCGATCCGCCCTTCGGAAACCATGAGAAAACTTCCAATAAGTAACCAAACAATTATTGTCATTACAGAGTGACATCCATGCTAAGAATTAGAAAGTACCAGCCATCTACATTCACAACGTCAGGATTCTTTCGATATAGCCGCAAGAGACATAATGCTGCTTTTTCCTCACAAGGGGTCTGCAGCTACTAGAAATCTAATGTACACAATGAGTTAAAACCCAAAACCTGATGGAAAGTTAAAAAGAAAAAAAGAATCTGAAGGAAAAATTAACACGAAAGATTACTATTAGGGATTTCTTACAAGTAACTTTTGCACATCAGGTGCCAGAGATTCAGCAAACTCTCTACCACCAATATTCCCCACCTAAGATGATGAAGAATAAAGATTATCACTAACCCAGAACAATAAAGCTCCTGACAGAAGAAATATTCCAATGACAGCCACATAGCTATACCATAGTCAATGCCAAGCATTGGAAGGTCTCATTCCGACCAATGATATCATTGCGGACAGTGTTTATAGCTAATCTGAGGAAATCGTGATTTTCGTTGAGTAAACATGCTGTTACAATGTATCCAACCTGCAAAAATAGACAGCTAAGTGAGAAGTCACTTTTGTTTCAACTATACCATGTGAAATTAGAGGATAATTTCTTGAAAAAGAAGTAATTAAGTCCTTCATTTGTTTTGTAAATTTGGACACGAGATTGATGAAAAAAATCCCAACTAGGTGTAGCGGCCCATGTTCTATTTATACTACTGAGTTGTTCATTAAATTACGAGAATGCTACATGATACAATGTAACACCATATAATATACTATATGAATACTCTCTTGACAGTTTAGATATACAAGAACACTAACCTCGCTGATCCTCTTACTAATATTCAGCCAACATAGAGGAAGAGAGATGTGAGCGATTAAGACTCAGGCATGTGCACGGCACATGCACACACAACCACACATCATAGTGAAACACTGCCACAATGGAACACTCCTCTAAGATGAAAGGAGCATGTAACAGCTCCAGGAATACTCAGAACCCTTTGTGCTAATAATCAAACCCTTAACTGCTCTTAATGATCAGAAAAGCATATCTTTTAAGCGCTTACTCTCTGAAGGATAGTTTCTGGGACATACCAACAAAACAAGGGAAGTTTTAATCTGGAAAGATAGGATGTCCCGACTACCCAAAAGCAACCCCATCCCTGTTGTTCATTGTGCCCGCTCTGAATAAGCCCCCCTTGCCAGATTATTACCGATGTAAGCATAAAAAGCTAATTCTTCAAGAATTTTAGACCAGCTTCCGATTAACTTTGGTTTTTTTTTGCTAGCCCAGCACCAGCTCTTGGATATATTGCTTGCTCTGATCCCATTGACAAAAAGTGGCACTGAATAACTCGATAGGGATGGTAGTTGCTTTGATGTAGAAGCAGAACCATGCATTTGTTATCTTCCTAAAATTGTCTTTTACCATATTTTAACAGATATTGGAAAAAACTCTTTTTGTCCATAGAAAATGGAAGCAATCCCCACTGCGTATTGGTACTTATCGGGGATAAAATAGATCCACTTATCTTTGTTCCTACAACTGAACTGTTCCAAAATTCTCTAG
>JAGVVM010002723.1:0-17979 GCA_019149425.1 Psidium friedrichsthalianum
CTCACAATCAAAACCGTCCATTCCATTTTCAAAAATTCAAAAATATTTTTTCAGAAATTAAGAATTCATTTTTGAAAATAAAAAAATTCGTTTGATCAAATGACCGTAGATTAGCCATGTCGTCCGATCCTAACCATAGATTAGATAGGTGGATCGAAGAGCCGTGGCTTAATCACGTGTGTCAATCCTGACAGTAGGATTAGTAAATAGAATAAAATCTGGAAAATCAATAAAAAATCGATAAAATTAAAAAAAAAATAAAAAAGAAATAGATACGGCATTATTTTGGTCTTAGACCGACCTAGGACCCATATGGTCTGAGCTGGGCACCCACGAGGCATGGGCCAAGTAGATCCAACCCAATTTAAAAAAATATTAAAAAATTCAAAAATAAAAAATTAGAAAATGATTTAAAAATCCAAAAAAAGTCGAAAAATTCTTAAAAAATTGGAAAAAATTCCAAAAATTCCCAAAAGCCTAAAAAATTAAGAATTCGATCATTTTAATTGATTAATTGTATTTTTTACATTTTTTTCCCTTCTGAACTTTTTAAAATGACGATTTGGACCTTTATGGGCAAATTGTTTTGAAAATTTTCAAAAATCTCCAAAAATCATATAAAATGGGAAGTGGCCAATCTTGACTGGCCAAACCCATGTTCTATGATTTTGGCCCCCGATTCTTCTTGAAACGATGATTTTGCCCCCTCTAGGGCAAATCGTTCTAAAAAATCCAAAAAAAAATTCAGAAAAATCTCAAAAATTAAGAAATGGGCACTTTCAATTGGCCAACCCAATTTTCGATAATTTGGTTTTCTAATCCATTCGAAATGATAATCTTACCCCTTTAGGTAAACTGTATCCCAAGTTAATGATTTTGCACCTAATGGGCAAATTGCATTCAAATCGTCCTGAACTCCATCCAAACCTCCAAACACCGCTTCTCTAAGCCAATAGGACTATATTAAGATGCCACATTGATGTTTATGCATTTTGTCCGCATGTCATTGGATCCTTGACTTACACGCTTACTTCGCTAGTTGTGTTTGGTAGGTTAGACATTCTCCTCTGCATGAACTCCTAGGTTCCAGAGCTTACCTCCCTTCAAGTCATCTGCATAAATTATATAGATTAGCAAATCACTCGACTTAGGTATTGAAATGGTGCCGATCAATGAGTCGACGTAACTAAGCCCTCGAATCTGTTTCTCTAGTTTCAGTATGTCGCGACCTTGAAAAATTTTTCGATCAGTGGAAAATTCCCAGGTTAACGGATTATCAGGTTAATTAGATTAACTAACCTAACGCGGACCCTTTCAAGCCCTACCGAATCGCAACTTTGATTTTTTGTTTAAATGATTTTAGAATTTGGAGTCGCCACTAATCATTTTTGGTAGGTTGATTAGAAACCTAAGTAAATTAGCGGGAGAACTAAATTACTTCTACGAACCAGAGATTATGAGTTCGGGGACTTGGTTACACCAGTTAATTAAAACTAATGCCCTTTCGGTACCTTAATTTCATGGATATCCTAATATTGGTAACTCAGGCTTGGTTTATTCCTAAGGCTTTAGTGAGGTATTCTCTTTTTGTATTTTCATTTTTTAAATGAAATGCATGTGAGTGACATTTTTTTGGTATTTTCAAAATATTAAATATTTCCCTGAAACCGAAAGAGGGAGTGAGTTAACGATTTCTGTGCAGTGCTGCGACCTCCAACAGGTGGCTCGGCCTATTCATTCTAGGATTGATGATTCAGAAATTTAATAGCAAAAAGTAAATGACAGTAAATAAAGACCTCCAACGGATGGCCCAGCATTGGCTTGCCTCTCTCCTTTGGGGTTTAACGGTGCGGGAATTAAATTACAAGAATTTAAATGACGGTAGGTAAAGACCTCCAATGGATGGCCCAGCATTAGCTCGGCTTCCCCTTTGGGGTTTAATGGTATAGGAATTAAATTATAGGAATTTAAATAACGATAAATAAAAGACCTCCAATGGATGGCCTAGCATTGGCTGGGCTCTCTCTTTTAGGGTTTAATGGTGCAGGAATTAAATTACAGGAATTTAAATGACGATAAATAAAAGACCTCCAATGGATGACCTAGCATTGGCTTGGCTCTCCCCTTTGGGGTTTAATGGTGTAGGAATTAAATTACAGGAATTTAAATGACGATAAATAAAAGACCTCCAATGGATAGGCTCTCCCCTTTGGGGTTTAATAGTGCAGGAATTAAATTGCACGGAATCAAATTGCAGAAAATAAAGAACCTCCAACGGGGGACTCGACCTTGGCTCGGGCTACCCATCATGGGGTTTGATAGTACTGGAATTAAATTGCAGTAAATAAAGAACCTCCAACAGGGGATTCGGCCTTGGCTCGGCGTACCCATCGTGGGGTTTGATGGTACTGAAATTAAATTGCAGGAATTTAAATTGCAGTAAATAAAAAACCTCCAACGAGGGACTCGGCCTTGGCTCGGCTTACCCATCGTGGGATTTAATGGTACTGGAATTAAATTGCAGGAATTTAAATTGCAATAAATAAAGAACCACCAATGGATGGGCTTTGCCCTTTCCATTCTGGGGTTTGACCGTGCAAAAATTAAATTGCAAGAATTAAGTGCGGTAAATGAAGAACCACCAACGGATGGGCTTTGCCCTTTCCATTTTGGGGTTTGAATCCTTAAAATAAAATGCAACAAATTGATTCAATAATTTGAATCAAAATCCACAAACAGATCGGCTGAGAAATTGGTGGGCTTTTTGGAGCTTGACTGGGCTAACTTTGCACTTCCATAAGATTCACCATTGATATGAAGCCTTTATTATCTGATATAAAAATGTGGGGAAATGGGAAGTGGTCAGGAGAAAATCTGTGCGAATTTGTATCTAAAATCAAAAAATGAAAATGACACTCAACTTCTATTTCTTGCTAATGATTTCTGGATTAGTCTTCAATCGTGGGCGATCGCGAACAGAGAATTCGTGGAGAATTTTCATCCACCCCGTCGAACACCGGAAACCCACAATCTTCCTCCAATTCCAGTTGCTATCTTCAATGGCAACTTCTTAAAATCGAAAAAAACATCCACACGGATTCGATCGGATTTACTTCGTTAGCTATGGAGCCCACGCGGATTGGGCTTAAAATGAGCCCAATCCGTCATATGGCCTAGAGGAAAGAAGAACCACCTTGGGCTTAATCAAGCCCAGTTTTTTCTCTTTTTTTTTTTTTTTTTAGACCAATCCTCTTGGCCTATTGCACGTTTCGCCCAAAGCAGACCCCAGAATTAAGTCCAAGACTTCTCTGCTGTTCACTTTCTTCTTCAACCGTTTGCCGGCTTGAGTTTTGTGGAGCGCGTCATTGAAGGTGCCGACTGGGCACAAATACGATGAGACTCCATTGGCAGAGAAAGTGTATGTGTTGGCGGGCGAGAAAACCTTAGCTGAAAACATAATTGAGTAGCGGGAGGTCGAATTGGTGGTTATCCAAGGTGGAGCTTGTGTAGATGGTGGTTGTACTGTCCCAGAGGACTGTGGTGAACTAAAACGTTGGAAAGCTCTAGAATTGAGAGAAGCATATGAAGTTCGTGAAGATGGTAGTGATGAATCACTATATATAGATAGTGGAGGGGGCCAGGAACTAGATCTTTCTGATCCAGTTGCGGGAACAAAAGATGAACGAGGTGAAGCCTGAGGAGGAGTAGCTGTGGTTGGTATAAAAGCCGAGGCCCCTGATCCAACCACTGGATTTGTCTATGAAGAAGGTGTTACAACAAGAGGTCAAAGTATAAAAGGGGGAATGGGCCTGCTAGTGAAAACTGAACGACCTAGATTTTCAGTCCCCATGTGATTGATCTGATTACTCAACTACAAATTTTTGATCGGTGAACCCCAGCGAGATGGGATGGAGGGCACTCGCCAAGACCCTAGAAAATCGCCGATGACCGAGCGGGGCGGCCGACGACAGTAGCTTCAGGTTCCCGCAAAGATCGGACGAAGCTTCAGAATCGCTCGGAAACCAAAGCTTGGGCTGAAGTAGCCGAAAGAGACCCCAGAATCATCGGAGGAGGGGTGAGGTAATTCCGGTCTTTCTTCTCCCCGTGCGCAGCAAGAAAGCGCATCCCTTTTGATGAGTCCTTTGTCCAGACTAAAATCGTGGGGACCCCTCCATGTGAGCTTCGTAGGAGCGTGAATCCCCCACGAGTATCTGGACCTTCTGTTTGGATGCTCCCTCCGTGAGCCAGAGAGCGTAGAACCTTTTTTATTGCGATTGATCAGCAAATCAGGTTGCCGACTGGTTAGCTAAGGGAAATTAGAAACGCCGCACGTGTAGATGCCCCCTCAAAGAAAAGTTGGCTTTCTTGAACTCCGGTTTCTTCTCACCATTCCAGAAGCCACAACTGCAAAAGCAATAACTCGGAGAAAGATTAGAATCGCCGCTCGCTCGCTCGCGCTCTCTCTTGTTTTTTTTCTCTCTCCATCGATCTCATCTAACCAGCCTCTTTCGAAAAACCCCCCTCCGACATAGCTCATGTAGCCGTTCTTTTCATTCCCAGATTCAGATCCTCGCCTTTTGTTTTATTCCTCAGAATTTTTTTATGTTCTCCCCTCCTCTCCCCTCCATGGTGGCCAGCTTTTCTTTTTTTTTCCTGTGCCACCGAAAGCAACTCCTTTCTCTTTTTTTTTTCTTTTTGTTTTTGCTTTCTGCCTCCGACAAGAAATGGTGGTGACCATCAATTATTGAATCCTCTCCTTCAGCCCCCCAACATGCCGAACAGTCCTCCTCGGTTCTGGTTGCTCCAGATCACATATTATTCGAAATTCTCCCGATACAGCCTTGGATTCGGACCACTTTTCAGGCCTCCCCCATGGATCCTTCAGCGTTTAGGGACTTGAGTGGTCTTTTCTTTATTGGGAGCTTTTCTTCTGCACAGAAAGTCTCCAGAAATTGTTCCTCACTTTCAGCATACTGCCGGCCAAGTCACCTCTCCTTTTGTCGTGTTCTTCTTGAGTCCCTCTCTCTCTTTTCCTCTTTTCGTCCGATGCTCCAGGAACATCTGCGAGATTTTCAAGCATACTGCCGGCCAAGTCACCTCTCCTTTTGTCGTGTTCTTCTTGAGTCCCTCTCTCTCTTTTCCTCTTTTCTTCGTCCGATGCTGAGCCTGGAACATCTGCGAGATTTTCAAGCATCAAGACAACTTCAAATGTGTCGTCTAAATAATATTTTGCTTCATTCGGCTTCTGTCCAACAGTGCATGCGAAAACAGATGCATTTGGAGATACAATGCCACTGGCAATAGTACTGCCAAAAATCTCAAGCATGTCCTCATCAGATCTATCATCACCGATGCATAACACAAAGTCAACCTATCTTCCGTTCTCATCCATCAAAGATAATATCTTCTCTGCAACCACTCCTTTGATTATTCCCTGAGGCTTCACTTCAACGATGTATTGACCACTTTTCACAGCAACAGTGTAATATGTAGCTCTCTCAGAAAGAGAAACTAGCCTATCAATAAAGACAATTGGTTCACAACTCGGCCGACCAAAAGTTTCATTAATCCTCTTGCAGCTCACATGTATTTCAGCCTGTATCGCCTCAAGGTTACTACCCTTTCTCCTAGCGGGATTAGCAATGTGCACCAAAACTGCCCTCCCTTGCTGCTTTGGGTGCTGTTTTAGCAACTGCTCCATTGCTAACAACTTCAGATTGACACCTTTAAGAATGTCCATATCAGTAACCCCAAGTAATACAGTCTTTCCTTCAAACTGCTGCTTCCGCTTGTCTACTCTCCACTCCTTATCTGCCAGTTTCAATACAGACTGAATCTGGCCCATGTGGATCCCAACGGGTATTATCTTTATCCCAATCGTTCTTCCATAATATTCCAAACCAATATGGCCCCTTTTCGACTGATACTCTACACCCAAGATTCTATTGCAACAGGATAGAAAATGCCGATCATAATCAAATGTGTGGAAGCCAATCAGGTCAGCATTAAGAAGCGCCTTGAGTCTCTCCTCCCTCACTGGAAGGGTCATATATATCTCCGATGATGGAAAAGGGCTATGGAGAAAGAACCCCATCCTTAGCTTGAGGAACTTCCTCCTCGAGAAAGTAGGTAGCACTATCAAATGATAATCCTGAATCCAGACATAGTCATCCTCTGGATTTATAAACTCAATCACTTTTTGCGAGAAAATCTATTTGCCGCAACATAGGCCTCCCACAAAGACCTATCGAACCTACCACCATGATCGGCCACAAAAAGAGGGCATGTAGTGGAAGAGCGGCCACAAGTGTTGCTTACAAAACCCATGGCAGTACTTTGACAAGATGTCAGGTATTCAAAATGCTGGGACACATTTGAACTTGTCTAACAATAGCTGCGAAACATCATCCTGCTTGCTAGGGTCAACATCAACCCTCAAAGAACCAACATATAAAACTTCAATATCATCGGGCAAACCATCTTTAAGCTGTAACAACAACGAGTCATCATCCCAACTGAAGCCACACCCCTTATTATCAGGTCGTCGCTTAGCTTGACGGGGAGCTGATTAGCCACAATAATTATCCGATCCTGAACAATCAAAGATGGGACATTTGAATTCACACTATTGGCCTGATCATCATCGAGCTCCGATATGTCCACTGGAACAGTCATCACTCGAGGAAGACGTTTCTTCTCACGGACCATTACCAGGAAATTTTATGCGACAATGTGGCACAGAGAAACGCTCAAAATGGTAAATTAAATTCAGAAAACCGAACGCAATAACGAAAAATGCACCCTTAGGCCGTTGGACAATTTGGGCTATCAGGGGACAATGTCACGACTCCTAAAATGCAAGAATCGAAAACTATAAAGCTAAAATGAACTTTCTATAATTTTTTCAATTAATCTGAAGATGAGATTAACAAAGTAATTCCCGATTCCAGATTAATTTTTCAGCATTTATTTGGCCAAAATGAAGAGAAAATTAAAATAAAAATACTGACTATTTATTCACATTTTTATGGCCTCAAATGTTATTTCTTTATTAAACATTTCCCTAATTTCTGAAAAATATTAAAAAATAAAATAAAATAATATAATATAATATAAAAAAATATTTTTTGGTCAAAACTGGTTCTCTAGGCTTAGCCAAGGTCCCCAAAGTTGATTTTTCAATTTTATGAATTTTTATGGATTTTCTATTAATTTTTGAAAATAAAAATGCCGAAAAATACTGAAAATATGAAAAATCATTTTTTGGTCAAAATTGGTTCCCTAGGCTTGGCCAAGGTCCCCAAAGTTGATTTTTCAATTTTATGAATTTTTATGGATTTTTTTATTAATTTTTGAAAATAAAAATACCGAAAAATACTGAACATATGAAAAATCATTTTTGGTCAAAAATTAGTTCCCTAGGCTTGGCCAAGGTCCCCAAAATTGATTTTTCAATTTTATGAATTTTTATGGATTTTTTATTAATTATAAAAGAGAAAAAATGATTGAAAATCAGGTGTCAACACAGTAAAATCAAATGGTCTCTTCCAATCGCTCGATAGGATTTCCAATCACACCCTCCAAAAAATAATTGGTGGTAACTCCGATTTCATGTACACCGATGCACATGTCACCTGACCATACTAGGGTCGAACTTGAAAATCCGTCGTGATTTGGTATGGGCATAAGAAAACCCGAGCTAAGCTTGATCTACAGGCTTAGCAATCTATTAGCAAATCTAAGATTGGGTCATGACACCGATCTTGGCTGAAAATCATCCCGAATAGCAAGGGATTCTAGCACAAGATAGCAATTAGGTTAGACTTAAATTTGTGATTAAAAATGGGGCTGAATCAATCATGAAGTCGGGCTGATTAGCAGCTAATCAATGTCGAAGTAGGGCGGATGGGCTGAGCTCGTCACAAGGGCAGTGGAAGACATCGCAAAAGGGACTTCAAAAGAATTTTCAGTGAAAGATAACACCAAAGGATGGACGACAACGACATGGGAAACCTACGACATTCAGAGGAAACAATCATGGTGTGGCTGGATCTCCTCAATCTATAAAGCATGCAAGCGATCTCTTTATGAAAGATTAAGAACACAAAGGTGAACATGTGGTATCAATTGCTTATGATGGTCTTCATGCAATGAATAATTAAAAAAAAAAAGGTTTGACATCAACAAGGATAAGAATTCCAAATGCAGAAAAAAAAGCATGGATGATAAGATGATGATGCTGGCTCTCTCCCTCCATTAATCAATGGATTTCAATGTGAGTGCTTTGCACCAAGCGTGAAGACCACCACTAGAATTATCTCTTCAATCCCCAGCCACTAGAAGTGGAGATCATCAAGGTGGACATTCCTCTTGTGAGTGCCTTCGTAGGTCTTCAATGGAGTCCACCCTCCAATTGTGGACTTTCCTTTTTTCACGATTTCTCAAGTCTCTCTCCTTTTTACCTCTAAAAATTCTCCATCTGCCGTGTACCAATTTTTTGAGACCTCTCTTTTTGTCTGACCTAATGATATTTAAATAGACAAATCTAGGTTGACTTCATGGACTTGGTCAGTCATCTGGCTTGAAAGTTCATGGTCTTTTTTGATTAAGCACTAGCGGGTTTATTAAGTCAACCCATTTGGACTTATCTTTTAACAAGAGCTTTGGCCAGTCTCTATACTCCTTTATGTGACCAAGGCTTGTCTCTCTACTAGCTTAAATTAGGCCTCAATCATGGATTTTAGTCATTTAAGGCTTTTCCTAATTAGGTTTTTAATGGGCTGAATTAACCTTGATTAGGCCTTAAAGGTCCTCAAAAATTTTGGTTCACTACCCTCATATGATGGCCGAATTTTTCCTTATGTTCTAGCCTATTCTACTTATCCATTTCAGGTCTATTTTGCCACCGGTCTAATGAATGCAAATTCAATGTAGGCAAATAAAATATGCTACGCATGAGAAATTTTTTTTGGAGAGAACTAAAGTTAATTCTCATTTTTTATGCAATATAAATGATTTAAAGAAATCAAAATTTAGGTGTCAACACACTAGGCATGCTATATGATGTTTTGATGCGATTGATTTGCATGACCTAGCTCCTTAATTTAGGCACTTTCAATTCTTGATTGTGGTTGATAGGATAGTCACTCCTCATTTGAGGAGTGACTATCCTATCAACCACAATCAAGAATTGAAAGTGCCTAAATTAAGGAGCTAGGTCATGCAAATCAATCGCATCAAAACATCATATAGCATGCCTAGTGTGTTGACACCTAAATTTTGATTTCTTTAAATCATTTATATTGCATAAAAAATGAGAATTAACTTTAGTTCTCTCCAAAAAAAATTTCTCATGCGTAGCATATTTTATTTGCCTACATTGAATTTGCATTCATTAGACCGGTGGCAAAAATAGACCTGAAATGGATAAGTAGAATAGGCTAGAACATAAGGAAAAATTCGGCCATCATATGAGGGTAGTGAACCAAAATTTTTGAGGACCTTTAAGGCCTAATCAAGGTTAATTCAGCCCATTAAAAACCTAATTAGGAAAAAGCCTTAAATGACTAAAATCCATGATTGAGGCCTAATTTAAGCTAGTAGAGAGACAAGCCTTGGTCACATAAAGGAGTATAGAGACTGGCCAAAGCTCTTGTTAAAAGATAAGTCCAAATGGGTTGACTTAATAAACCCGCTAGTGCTTAATCAAAAAAGACCATGAACTTTCAAGCCAGATGACTGACCAAGTCCATGAAGTCAACCTAGATTTGTCTATTTAAATATCATTAGGTCAGACAAAAAGAGAGGTCTCAAAAAATTGGTACACGGCAGATGGAGAATTTTTAGAGGTAAAAAGGAGAGAGACTTGAGAAATCGTGAAAAAAAGGAAAGTCCACAATTGGAGGGTGGACTCCATTGAAGACCTACGAAGGCACTCACAAGAGGAATGTCCACCTTGATGATCTCCACTTCTAGTGGCTGGGGATTGAAGAGATAATTCTAGTGGTGGTCTTCACGCTTGGTGCAAAGCACTCACATTGAAATCCATTGATTAATGGAGGGAGAGAGCCAGCATCATCATCTTATCATCCATGCTTTTTTTTCTGCATTTGGAATTCTTATCCTTGTTGATGTCAAACCTTTTTTTTTTTAATTATTCATTGCATGAAGACCATCATAAGCAATTGATACCACATGTTCACCTTTGTGTTCTTAATCTTTCATAAAGAGATCGCTTGCATGCTTTATAGATTGAGGAGATCCAGCCACACCATGATTGTTTCCTCTGAATGTCGTAGGTTTCCCATGTCGTTGTCGTCCATCCTTTGGTGTTATCTTTCACTGAAAATTCTTTTGAAGTCCCTTTTGCGATGTCTTCCACTGCCCTTGTGACGAGCTCAGCCCATCCGCCCTACTTCGACATTGATTAGCTGCTAATCAGCCCGACTTCATGATTGATTCAGCCCCATTTTTAATCACAAATTTAAGTCTAACCTAATTGCTATCTTGTGCTAGAATCCCTTGCTATTCGGGGATGATTTTCAGCCAAGATCGGTGTCATGACCCAATCTTAGATTTGCTAATAGATTGCTAAGCCTGTAGATCAAGCTTAGCTCGGGTTTTCTTATGCCCATACCAAATCACGACGGATTTATCAAGTTCGACCCTAGTATGGTCAGGTGACATGTGCATCGGTGTACATGAAATCGGAGTTACCACCAATTATTTTTTGGAGGGTGTGATTGGAAATCCTATCGAGCGATTGGAAGAGACCATTTGATTTTACTGTGTTGACACCTGATTTTCAATCATTTTTTCTCTTTTATAATTAATAAAAAATCCATAAAAATTCATAAAATTGAAAAATCAATTTTGGGGACCTTGGCCAAGCCTAGGGAACTAATTTTGACCAAAAATGATTTTTCATATGTTCAGTATTTTTCGGTATTTTTATTTTCAAAAATTAATAAAAAAATCCATAAAAATTCATAAAATTGAAAAATCAACTTTGGGGACCTTGGCCAAGCCTAGGGAACCAATTTTGACCAAAAAATGATTTTTCATATTTTCAGTATTTTTCGGCATTTTTATTTTCAAAAATTAATAGAAAATCCATAAAAATTCATAAAATTGAAAAATCAACTTTGGGGACCTTGGCTAAGCCTAGAGAACCAGTTTTGACCAAAAAATATTTTTTTATATTATATTATATTATTTATTTTATTTTTTAATATTTTTCAGAAATTAGGGAAATGTTTAATAAAGAAATAACATTTGAGGCCATAAAAATGTGAATAAATAGTCAGTATTTTTATTTTAATTTTCTCTTCATTTTGGCCAAATAAATGCTGAAAAATTAATCTGGAATCGGGAATTACTTTGTTAATCTCATCTTCAGATTAATTGAAAAAATTATAGAAAGTTCATTTTAGCTTTATAGTTTTCGATTCTTGCATTTTAGGAGTCGTGACATTGTCCCCTGATAGCCCAAATTGTCCAACGGCCTAAGGGTGCATTTTTCGTTATTGCGTTCGGTTTTCTGAATTTAATTTACCATTTTGAGCGTTTCTCTGTGCCACATTGTCGCATAAAATTTCCTGGTAATGGTCCGTGAGAAGAAACGTCTTCCTCGAGTGATGACTGTTCCAGTGGACATATCGGAGCTCGATGATGATCAGGCCAATAGTGTGAATTCAAATGTCCCATCTTTGATTGTTCAGGATCGGATAATTATTGTGGCTAATCAGCTCCCCGTCAAAGCTAAGCGACGACCTGATAATAAGGGGTGTGGCTTCAGTTGGGATGATGACTCGTTGTTGTTACAGCTTAAAGATGGTTTGCCCGATGATATTGAAGTTTTATATGTTGGTTCTTTGAGGGTTGATGTTGACCCTAGCAAGCAGGATGATGTTTCGCAGCTATTGTTAGACAAGTTCAAATGTGTCCCAGCATTTTGAATACCTGACATCTTGTCAAAAGTACTGCCATGGGTTTTGTAAGCAACACTTGTGGCCGCTCTTCCACTACATGCCCTCTTTTTGTGGCCGATCATGGTGGTAGGTTCGATAGGTCTTTGTGGGAGGCCTATGTTGCGGCAAATAAGATTTTCTCGCAAAAAGTGATTGAGTTTATAAATCCAGAGGATGACTATGTCTGGATTCAGGATTATCATTTGATAGTGCTACCTACTTTCTCGAGGAGGAAGTTCCTCAAGCTAAGGATGGGGTTCTTTCTCCATAGCCCTTTTCCATCATCGGAGATATATATGACCCTTCCAGTGAGGGAGGAGAGACTCAAGGCGCTTCTTAATGCTGACCTGATTGGCTTCCACACATTTGATTATGATCGGCATTTTCTATCCTGTTGCAATAGAATCTTGGGTGTAGAGTATCAGTCGAAAAGGGGCCATATTGGTTTGGAATATTATGGAAGAACGATTGGGATAAAGATAATACCCGTTGGGATCCACATGGGCCAGATTCAGTCTGTATTGAAACTGGCAGATAAGGAGTGGAGAGTAGACAAGCGGAAGCAGCAGTTTGAAGGAAAGACTGTATTACTTGGGGTTACTGATATGGACATTCTTAAAGGTGTCAATCTGAAGTTGTTAGCAATGGAGCAGTTGCTAAAACAGCACCCAAAGCAGCAAGGGAGGGCAGTTTTGGTGCACATTGCTAATCCCGCTAGGAGAAAGGGTAGTAACCTTGAGGCGATACAGGCTGAAATACATGTGAGCTGCAAGAGGATTAATGAAACTTTTGGTCGGCCGAGTTGTGAACCAATTGTCTTTATTGATAGGCTAGTTCTCTTTCTGAGAGAGCTACATATTACACTGTTGCTGTGAAAAGTGGTCAATACATCGTTGAAGTGAAGCCTCAGGGAATAATCAAAGGAGTGGTTGCAGAGAAGATATTATCTTTGATGGATGAGAAACGGAAGATAGGTTGACTTTGTGTTATGCATCGGTGATGATAGATCTGATGAGGACATGCTTGAGATTTTTGGCAGTACTATTGCCAGTGGCATTGTATCTCCAAATGCATCTGTTTTCGCATGCACTGTTGGACAGAAGCCGAATGAAGCAAAATATTATTTAGACGACACATTTGAAGTTGTCTTGATGCTTGAAAATCTCGCAGATGTTCCAGGCTCAGCATCGGACGAAGAAAAGAGGAAAAGAGAGAGAGGGACTCAAGAAGAACACGACAAAAGGAGAGGTGACTTGGCCGGCAGTATGCTGAAAGTGAGGAACAATTTCTGGAGACTTTCTGTGCAGAAGAAAAGCTCCCAATAAAGAAAAGACCACTCAAGTCCCTAAACGCTGAAGGATCCATGGGGGAGGCCTGAAAAGTGGTCCGAATCCAAGGCTGTATCGGGAGAATTTCGAATAATATGTGATCTGGAGCAACCAGAACCGAGGAGGACTGTTCGGCATGTTGGGGGGCTGAAGGAGAGGATTCAATAATTGATGGTCACCACCATTTCTTGTCGGAGGCAGAAAGCAAAAACAAAAAAGAAAAAAAAAAGAGAAAGGAGTTGCTTTCGGTGGCACAGGAAAAAAAAAGAAAAGCTGGCCACCATGGAGGGGAGAGGAGGGGAGAACATAAAAAAATTCTGAGGAATAAAACAAAAGGCGAGGATCTGAATCTGGGAATGAAAAGAACGGCTACATGAGCTATGTCGGAGGGGGGTTTTTCGAAAGAGGCTGGTTAGATGAGATCGATGGAGAGAGAAAAAAAACAAGAGAGAGCGCGAGCGAGCGAGCGGCGATTCTAATCTTTCTCCGAGTTATTGCTTTTGCAGTTGTGGCTTCTGGAATGGTGAGAAGAAACCGGAGTTCAAGAAAGCCAACTTTTCTTTGAGGGGGCATCTACACGTGCGGCGTTTCTAATTTCCCTTAGCTAACCAGTCGGCAACCTGATTTGCTGATCAATCGCAATAAAAAAGGTTCTACGCTCTCTGGCTCACGGAGGGAGCATCCAAACAGAAGGTCCAGATACTCGTGGGGGATTCACGCTCCTACGAAGCTCACATGGAGGGGTCCCCACGATTTTAGTCTGGACAAAGGACTCATCAAAAGGGATGCGCTTTCTTGCTGCGCACGGGGAGAAGAAAGACCGGAATTACCTCACCCCTCCTCCGATGATTCTGGGGTCTCTTTCGGCTACTTCAGCCCAAGCTTTGGTTTCCGAGCGATTCTGAAGCTTCGTCCGATCTTTGCGGGAACCTGAAGCTACTGTCGTCGGCCGCCCCGCTCGGTCATCGGCGATTTTCTAGGGTCTTGGCGAGTGCCCTCCATCCCATCTCGCTGGGGTTCACCGATCAAAAATTTGTAGTTGAGTAATCAGATCAATCACATGGGGACTGAAAATCTAGGTCGTTCAGTTTTCACTAGCAGGCCCATTCCCCCTTTTATACTTTGACCTCTTGTTGTAACACCTTCTTCATAGACAAATCCAGTGGTTGGATCAGGGGCCTCGGCTTTTATACCAACCACAGCTACTCCTCCTCAGGCTTCACCTCGTTCATCTTTTGTTCCCGCAACTGGATCAGAAAGATCTAGTTCCTGGCCCCCTCCACTATCTATATATAGTGATTCATCACTACCATCTTCACGAACTTCATATGCTTCTCTCAATTCTAGAGCTTTCCAACGTTTTAGTTCACCACAGTCCTCTGGGACAGTACAACCACCATCTACACAAGCTCCACCTTGGATAACCACCAATTCGACCTCCCGCTACTCAATTATGTTTTCAGCTAAGGTTTTCTCGCCCGCCAACACATACACTTTCTCTGCCAATGGAGTCTCATCGTATTTGTGCCCAGTCGGCACCTTCAATGACGCGCTCCACAAAACTCAAGCCGGCAAACGGTTGAAGAAGAAAGTGAACAGCAGAGAAGTCTTGGACTTAATTCTGGGGTCTGCTTTGGGCGAAACGTGCAATAGGCCAAGAGGATTGGTCTAAAAAAAAAAAAAAAAAAAGAGAAAAAACTGGGCTTGATTAAGCCCAAGGTGGTTCTTCTTTCCTCTAGGCCATATGACGGATTGGGCTCATTTTAAGCCCAATCCGCGTGGGCTCCATAGCTAACGAAGTAAATCCGATCGAATCCGTGTGGATGTTTTTTTCGATTTTAAGAAGTTGCCATTGAAGATAGCAACTGGAATTGGAGGAAGATTGTGGGTTTCCGGTGTTCGACGGGGTGGATGAAAATTCTCCACGAATTCTCTGTTCGCGATCGCCCACGATTGAAGACTAATCCAGAAATCATTAGCAAGAAATAGAAGTTGAGTGTCATTTTCATTTTTTGATTTTAGATACAAATTCGCACAGATTTTCTCCTGACCACTTCCCATTTCCCCACATTTTTATATCAGATAATAAAGGCTTCATATCAATGGTGAATCTTATGGAAGTGCAAAGTTAGCCCAGTCAAGCTCCAAAAAGCCCACCAATTTCTCAGCCGATCTGTTTGTGGATTTTGATTCAAATTATTGAATCAATTTGTTGCATTTTATTTTAAGGATTCAAACCCCAAAATGGAAAGGGCAAAGCCCATCCGTTGGTGGTTCTTCATTTACCGCACTTAATTCTTGCAATTTAATTTTTGCACGGTCAAACCCCAGAATGGAAAGGGCAAAGCCCATCCATTGGTGGTTCTTTATTTATTGCAATTTAAATTCCTGCAATTTAATTCCAGTACCATTAAATCCCACGATGGGTAAGCCGAGCCAAGGCCGAGTCCCTCGTTGGAGGTTTTTTATTTACTGCAATTTAAATTCCTGCAATTTAATTTCAGTACCATCAAACCCCACGATGGGTACGCCGAGCCAAGGCCGAATCCCCTGTTGGAGGTTCTTTATTTACTGCAATTTAATTCCAGTACTATCAAACCCCATGATGGGTAGCCCGAGCCAAGGTCGAGTCCCCCGTTGGAGGTTCTTTATTTTCTGCAATTTGATTCCGTGCAATTTAATTCCTGCACTATTAAACCCCAAAGGGGAGAGCCTATCCATTGGAGGTCTTTTATTTATCGTCATTTAAATTCCTGTAATTTAATTCCTACACCATTAAACCCCAAAGGGGAGAGCCAAGCCAATGCTAGGTCATCCATTGGAGGTCTTTTATTTATCGTCATTTAAATTCCTGTAATTTAATTCCTGCACCATTAAACCCTAAAAGAGAGAGCCCAGCCAATGCTAGGCCATCCATTGGAGGTCTTTTATTTATCGTTATTTAAATTCCTATAATTTAATTCCTATACCATTAAACCCCAAAGGGGAAGCCGAGCTAATGCTGGGCCATCCATTGGAGGTCTTTACCTACCGTCATTTAAATTCTTGTAATTTAATTCCCGCACCGTTAAACCCCAAAGGAGAGAGGCAAGCCAATGCTGGGCCATCCGTTGGAGGTCTTTATTTACTGTCATTTACTTTTTGCTATTAAATTTCTGAATCATCAATCCTAGAATGAATAGGCCGAGCCACCTGTTGGAGGTCGCAGCACTGCACAGAAATCGTTAACTCACTCCCTCTTTCGGTTTCAGGGAAATATTTAATATTTTGAAAA
This sequence comes from Psidium friedrichsthalianum, assembly GCA_019149425.1. Taxonomy (NCBI): domain Eukaryota; kingdom Viridiplantae; phylum Streptophyta; class Magnoliopsida; order Myrtales; family Myrtaceae; genus Psidium; species Psidium friedrichsthalianum. The sequence goes on from JAGVVM010002723.1 coordinate 16,572, forward strand.
TACCAAAAAAATGTCACTCACATGCATTTCATTTAAAAAATGAAAATACAAAAAGAGAATACCTCACTAAAGCCTTAGGAATAAACCAAGCCTGAGTTACCAATATTAGGATATCCATGAAATTAAGGTACCGAAAGGGCATTAGTTTTAATTAACTGGTGTAACCAAGTCCCCGAACTCATAATCTCTGGTTCGTAGAAGTAATTTAGTTCTCCCGCTAATTTACTTAGGTTTCTAATCAACCTACCAAAAATGATTAGTGGCGACTCCAAATTCTAAAATCATTTAAACAAAAAATCAAAGTTGCGATTCGGTAGGGCTTGAAAGGGTCCGCGTTAGGTTAGTTAATCTAATTAACCTGATAATCCGTTAACCTGGGAATTTTCCACTGATCGAAAAATTTTTCAAGGTCGCGACATACTGAAACTAGAGAAACAGATTCGAGGGCTTAGTTACGTCGACTCATTGATCGGCACCATTTCAATACCTAAGTCGAGTGATTTGCTAATCTATATAATTTATGCAGATGACTTGAAGGGAGGTAAGCTCTGGAACCTAGGAGTTCATGCAGAGGAGAATGTCTAACCTACCAAACACAACTAGCGAAGTAAGCGTGTAAGTCAAGGATCCAATGACATGCGGACAAAATGCATAAACATCAATGTGGCATCTTAATATAGTCCTATTGGCTTAGAGAAGCGGTGTTTGGAGGTTTGGATGGAGTTCAGGACGATTTGAATGCAATTTGCCCATTAGGTGCAAAATCATTAACTTGGGATACAGTTTACCTAAAGGGGTAAGATTATCATTTCGAATGGATTAGAAAACCAAATTATCGAAAATTGGGTTGGCCAATTGAAAGTGCCCATTTCTTAATTTTTGAGATTTTTCTGAATTTTTTTTTGGATTTTTTAGAACGATTTGCCCTAGAGGGGGCAAAATCATCGTTTCAAGAAGAATCGGGGGCCAAAATCATAGAACATGGTTTGGCCAGTCAAGATTGGCCACTTCCCATTTTATATGATTTTTGGAGATTTTTGAAAATTTTCAAAACAATTTGCCCATAAAGGTCCAAATCGTCATTTTAAAAGTTCAGAAGGGAAAAAAATGTAAAAAATACAATTAATCAATTAAAATGATCGAATTCTTAATTTTTTAGGCTTTTGGGAATTTTTGGAATTTTTTCCAATTTTTTAAGAATTTTTCGACTTTTTTTGGATTTTTAAATCATTTTCTAATTTTTTATTTTTGAATTTTTAATATTTTTTTAAATTGGGTTGGATCTACTTGGCCCATGCCTCGTGGGTGCCCAGCTCAGACCATATGGGTCCTAGGTCGGTCTAAGACCAAAATAATGCCGTATCTATTTCTTTTTTATTTTTTTTTTAATTTTATTCGATTTTTTATT
>JAGVVM010002724.1:0-12612 GCA_019149425.1 Psidium friedrichsthalianum
GATATTGGGGGCTCAAGTATGGTTAGGGATCCTAAGTGAGAATTGGGCCGACTTGGGTTAAAATGGGAATTGGGACTGGAAAGCCCGAGCGACCACATACAAGGCTTCGATAGTAATTAGCTGAGCTTGTACCTCAGTGAGTGTGTTTTGCTATTAACTTGTGACATGCCATAATTCTACATACACATCGATCCTTGCTTGGAAAATTGTGTCCTCTACATGGACTGTGGTGTTTGTACATGCATTGATTTGGGCATGAGCATAGCATGCACTCTCATGTGAAGCGATAAGGGGAGAACGGCCCTGAGGCGTTCGCACATGGGAAATGGAGAGATAAGCGTGCGGACCTAAGGTACTTGGTAGAGGCACGGTGCACTCGGACGTGCGCGGCATGGGGTAGCTAGAGAGATAAGCGTGTCAACCTAAAGCGTACCACACGCGGGTTGGGACACGAGCCTGAAGCGTATGAGACGCGGGCCGGACCCTTCATGGGTCGTATGTAGCTCTGATGCCACTCGAACGGGGATGTCACGCCCCGAACCCTACGAGCTCGCGACATCCCGTCAGATTTGCCTGCGTCCACCTGGCCCAAGTCCTACGACAACCCAGGAAATTCGTCGCGGCCAGACGACGCATCTATCCATGCTGGTCAACCTGTCAAATCTCACCAACCTGCGGAAGCTAATCTCCAACCCAAACATACACACACACAAAAATGGGGTAGAAGACAAAGGTACACAGCCATCAATAACGAACAATACAACTATATATATATATATATATATCTAGTCGAGCGTCAGATTTTGGACTGTATTTTGGTTTCCCTTTTTGGTGGTCTATACCCTAACGCTCATGATATATATATATATATATATATAATATATATATATATAGTTGTATTGTTCGTTATTGATGGATGTGATGGATGTGTACCTTTGTCTTCTACCCCATTTTTGTGTGTGTGTATGTTTGGGTTGGAGATTAGCTTCCGCATTGGTGAGATTTGACAGGTTGACCAGCATGGACAGATGCATCATCTGGCCGCGACGAATTTCCTAGGTCTTCGTAAGACTTAGGCCAGGCAGACGTAGGCAAATCTGACGGGATGTCGCGAGCCCGTAAGGTTCGGGGCGTGACAAGTGTTTGCTCCAGTCCGAATGCCACGGTAGCTCCTCGGGATCCTTCTCGTACTCAGGAGAGGAAGGCTCGGTATCCGTCGGTCTCGCAAAAATGCCTCACGTCTGTTTCTACCTCCACGGGGAGTCCAAAAGTATCGGTGGGATGCTCAACGCTATGGTCGGGGGTCTGAAAATGTTAGCAACCAACGCCAGTAGTCGAAGACTCAATAAGCTCACCACTCTAATCCTAACGTAAGATAGAGTATATTCATTGGTTCAGCCCTAACCTGTAACTCTAGGATTAGTCGGCACTCCCTAAATCGGCTCTCTCGACAGTGACATAAATAGGGTACAATGAATGTGGCCTAATTAACTTAGCAATTCATGCATAGCCAGAGAATAAATCCACATGCCAAAAATGTACGAACGGAACATGCCATGTTTCCAAACTCAGTGCTCAATGCTTGATGCATAATGCTCAATGCTCAATACCCGTATCAGAATATCGTTTGACCTGCGTTAATAGCATCTGGTTCGTCCCCTCGGGCTCGTGTCCCAACCCGCATGTGGAACGCTCCAGGTTGGCACGCTTACCACTTCAGCTACCCCATGCCGCGCACGTCCGGGCGCACCGTATCTCCACCAAGTACCTTAGGTTCGCACATTTATCTCTCCAACTCCCCCGCGTAAACGCACCGTAGGCCCATGCTCACCCTTATCTCGCCACGCGTGAATGCATGCCATGCCACGGAGCAAATCAATGCACGTCACGATACCACATGCCCCACATTGGGTGTAAAATAAACGGATAGCACGTCCCAGGCATAGAGCACAATTTCCAGATGAATCATTCAATGTACGTGCATAACATGGCATGTCACAGGTTGTTAGCCAAACATATTTATCAGGGCCTACGCTCAATTAATTACTATCGGAGCGTTGAACGTAATCATTCTAGCCTCCTAGGCTCCCCTCAAGCCCAACTCGATCCAAATCCTCGCTTAGGTCCACTATCCACACTTGGGCTTCCAAATTTTCTTTATAATCATCTCATGGGCCATCATTTAAGTCTTCTAAATCAAGATTGACTCACCTCATAAATTCACACGTTAAGATACTCGGGCTCATTGTCCATCTCGGCCCGTATTAGCCCATCCTTCGCTTGCGGCCCACGGCCCTACTTTGGACTCTCGAATTCCACTCAATCATCCTTTGGATGGGTCTCTAAGCCCATTAAATCAAGCCCAATCCATTACACATGAAAATCGTACCTTAAGTCCATTGGATGACACTAGCTCACTTAGGCCCAAATTGACTCACGGTCCACAACCACCCTTGGGCTCACAAATTTTCACCCAAATCATTCTTAGGACAGCCCACTAAGCCCATAGCCTAAGTCCAAACTCTTACACCTAAAAATTGCACCTCGAGCCTATTAAGACAACTAACCCATTTAAGCCCAAATTGCCTCGCGGCCCATGTCCATACTTGGGCTTGCAAAATTTCCTCCCAAATCATTTCTTCGACAGCCCACTAAGCCTATTAACTCAAGCCCAACCCATCACGCATGAGATCACAACTTAAGCCCATCAAATCAAGCTAGCCCATTTAAGCCCAACAAACTATCTAGCCCATTAGCCCATCTCACCCTCATATCCACGCCCCAACCATCTTTCTATAGCCTACATATGCCATTTTCACGCCTACCAATAGATCAATAAGCCCACAAATCAGTCCACTCATCCTTGAATCCAAACCGGCCTAAACCGTTCTAACAATTTTCACATTTTCTAGTCCATGTACATACCTTAAGCAATCTACCAACCAAACCAACATTACATACAATATTTCTAGGCTAAGATTGGTGGATATGCTTACCGGAATGAAGCTTGGAAGATGACGACGAGGACACGCGACGGCCGAAATGGAGCTCACGGCCAAGAGAGAGGAACACGGCGGCAAGGGGCTGATTAAGGGCTAAATCGAGTCCAAATCAAGCTAGAAAATAGGAACATGACATAAATATAAGTTCCCTAGGTTCCCAAGGTCAGATTATGTCCACGGAATGCAAAACGTGAAACAGACCATGAAAAGCATTTCGACAACCGTGACGGAAACGCACGAATGGAGGACCAAATGATATCGGATCGAAGTGAAATAAAGTTCTATGAACTCATCTTAGATAGATCTATGACATATCCAAGAATTATGAAAATCCAACGGTGGGATTTTCGTTGGCGGCTGGTTGAAGTTAGGTGGCAGCAGGGAGATCCGAGCTGGAGAGGGTCACGGTTTTGCTTCATTTCGAGGGGGTTCCTGGCTAGATCTTGGGAAGGGGATTGCAGATCTTCGAAACCCTTCGTCTTACGGTCGTGTGGGAGAAAACGGGGAGTCATTTGAACTCCCGATGAGCTCGAATGAGCCATTTTCGCCTGGGTGCGCGCTGGAACGCGCAAAAACGCGAGAGGGAGAGAGAGCTTCGGGAGAGGAGAGGAGGAGAAGGGGCTGGCCGAAACTTGAAGAGGGAAAATGAGGGAGAGAGAGATTATAATGGTTATAAAGTTAAAATTTCAAAAATGAGGTGAGTGGGTTAGGTAGGAGTTGGTGGAGGAGTTTTTGATATTTGATGGACACGTGATGGAGTGATTGATTGACTTGGGAAATGACAAGATTTGACTTGATTGATTGATTGATTGACAAGACTTGATTGATGGGAAGACTGATGGGACATTTCCTTGAGATGCGTGTGTCGCGACCCTCCCGAGATTTCCGGATCCCGCGGGAGTTAATGGATTGCTAGGCCCATTTGGATATCTGGGCTCAGCACGGGCCCTCTCAGGCCCATACCAAATCGCGTCAGGAAGTTTTAAATCGAAGTCGACCTTAGTGTGGTCGGGTGACATGTGCTCGGTGTGCATGCCATTGGAGTCGCCACCAATCATTTCTTGGAGGGTATGACCGGAAACCCTACCGAACGATTGGGAGATATCGTTCAATCCTACGAAAACCAGAGATTTAGGTTCGGGGACTTAGTTACGTCAATATTGCTATCGACGCCCTTTCGGTACCTAAGTTGAGTGATTTCTTAGTCTAAGAGGTTCATGAAGGTGTTCTTTGGGTAAGGTGAGCCTTAAAAGTCTAATGGGTTCATGCAGATGGGAAAGCTGACCTATCAATCACAACCGTAGAGAATAATTGCACAATCAATGAATGAAAGAAGAACATCAAGGCAAAACAGATCAAATAGCGTCCTAGAGGACTCTCAGAAACCTAGGGGAAATGTCAGCTGAGCCCCCGAATGATTTAGGAAAATTTTGGGTCAGGTCGGCCGGATGGGTAAAATGGTGATTTCCTAAGGCCCGGGAGGTCAAAAATGGGTTACACTAATTGGATGTGATTTTTCCTTAGTTTTCAGAATTTTTGGAAATTTTTGGGTATTTTCAATTTTTTTGAATTTTTCCAATTTTTTTGAATTTTTTTGGTTTTTATGATTTTCTAAGGATTTTTCTATTTTTGGACGTTTTTCAGAATTTTTGTGATTTTTCCGAATTTTTCCCTATTTTTGGGCGTCTTCTACATTTTCTGATTTTTCATTATTTTTCTAGAATTTTTGAATTGTTTTTTTATTTTTAGGGATTTTTCCCATTTTTTTGATATTTCCCATATTTTTTGGAATTTTATTTTGATTTTTAAATTTTTCTGATTTTTCCAAACATTTTCCCACATTTTTCCAAAATTTTCTATTTATTATTATTTTTTTTTATTTTTTTTGTTTTATTTTTTATGAATTTCCATGATTTTTTATTTTCGGAATTTCCTAATTTTTTAAAGATTTTTCTTGATTTTTCTATCATTTTATTTATTTTAAATTTTATTTTAATTCTCCCCGGCCAGGTCGGGTCAACCCGACCCTTTTGACTCGAAAACCCGGACCTCCTAGACCAAAACGGCGCCGTATCGACTTCTACAGATTTCCTATTTTTTTTTAATTTTTATTGATTTTTTTAAGTTTTCTGATTTTTATTTGATTTTCTGAATTTTTTTATTTTTTTTATACGGACCGGGCCACATTGACCCGGCCCACTGACCAAAACCCGGCCCAGGGCCCAACCTCCAAAACGACCCAGCTTTTAGGGAACTTTTTTTAAAATTTTTGAATTTTCCAAGTTTTTATTCTATTTTTATTCATTTTTCTGCCTATTTTAATCTTATGGTCAGGAATGATCCACGCGGCTAAACGACAACCTTCGGATCGACGGACCAAATTCCCCGTCGGATCTACCCATAACCAGATCTTGATCGTTATCGTTTTCCATACTAATCCTACGGCTGAGATCTAACCTAGGAACCAGATCCTGACCGTCCGTCGTTTTTTAGGCCTTATATTCACTGTGCTGACTTGGCATCCGACGTGGGGTGCCACATCATTGCCATGTCATCGTTGACCGAGTCAACCATGGTTGACCTGGTCAACCTGTCAACGGAGGGGATGACCAGAGGAGCCTTGGTCGCCGGCGAGTCACCGGAAACTCGTCGGAGCACCCAAAAATGAGCCTAAACTACGCCAAAAATTCCCCAATCTTACTCTGAATGTGGCCTACATCACTCTAGCACACGAATCCGAGGATTTCGAGCTACGAACTACCTAAAACGCCCTATCCCAGCTTCGGCCGAGAACTGCGTCGACGGTGAATTCCAAACTCGCAGTTCTAAATTATACAAACAACAAATCCGTCTAAAAGGATCACAGAGGCACAAGGAAACTTAGCTGCGTGAACAAAAGCACTGATTTCGCGCGAGAGGGACTCACGAGTTCGTGGTAGGCCGAAGAAGCCTCACGGTCTACTCGAGGGTTTCATGCGATGAAAATCAAAAAGGGAAATAGAAATGAAATGAGCGGGTGCAATGAGCATTTTAGGCCAAGAATCACAAAGAATGACGGAGAAATGCGGGTTTCGCCATTGACGAACCTTCGACTGTGCATCAATGGTTTCTTACTGTTATGGCAACGAAATGACTTACCGTTTGATCCTGATGATTCTCTCGAGCTTCAGGAAACTTGTGGTGCTAATTTCGGGGCTCCGTTTTTCGTTAAATGATCTGTCCAAGCTCTTGAAGATCCTCGGTCCTCCCCTCCAATGGCCGTCCAACCTCTCCTTTTATATGCTCTCACGCCCGAAATTTTTCACCAGAGAACCCATTCGGGCGTGAGAGCATATAAAAGGAGAGGTTGGACGGCCATTGGAGGGGAGGACCGAGGATCTTCAAGAGCTTGGACAGATCATTTAACGAAAAACGGAGCCCCGAAATTAGCACCACAAGTTTCCTGAAGCTCGAGAGAATCATCAGGATCAAACGGTAAGTCATTTCGTTGCCATAACAGTAAGAAACCATTGATGCACAGTCGAAGGTTCGTCAATGGCGAAACCCGCATTTCTCCGTCATTCTTTGTGATTCTTGGCCTAAAATGCTCATTGCATTCCGCTCATTTCATTTCTATTTCCCTTTTTGATTTTCATCGCATGAAACCCTCGAGTCGACCGTGAGGCTTCTTCGGCCTACCACGAACTCGTGAGTCCTCTCGCGCGAAATCAGTGCTTTTGTTCACGCAGCTAAGTTTCCTTGTGCCTCTGTGATCCTTTTAGACGGATTTTGTTGTTTGTATAATTTAGAACTGCGAGTTTGGAATTCACCGTCGACGCAGTTCTCGGCCGAAGCTGGGATAGGGCGTTTTAGGTAGTTTCGTAGCTCGAAATCCTCGGATTCGTGTGCTAGAGTGATGTAGGCCACATTCAGAGTAAGATTGGGGAATTTTTGGCGTAGTTTAGGCTCATTTTTGGGTGCTCCGACGAGTTTTCCGGTGACTCGCCGGCGACCAAGGCTCCTCTGGTCATCCCCTCCGTTGACAGGTTGACCAGGTCAACCATGGTTGACTCGGTCAACGATGACATGGCAATGATGTGGCACCCCACGTCGGATGCCACGTCAGCACAGTGAATATAAGGCCTAAAAAACGACGGACGGTCAGGATCTGGTTTCCTAGGTTAGATCTCAGCCGTAGGATTAGTATGGAAAACGAACGATCAAGATCTGGTTATGGGTAGATCCGACGGTGGAATTTGGTCCGTCGATCCGAAGGTTTGTCGTTTAGCCGCGTGGATCATTCCTGACCATAAGATTAAATAGGCAGAAAAATGAATAAAAATAGAATAAAACTTGGAAAATTCAAAATTTTAAAAAAAGTTCCCTAAAAGCTGCGTCGTTTTGGAGGTTGGGCCCTGGCCGGGTTTTGGTCAGTGGGCCGGGTCAATGTGGCCCGGTCCGTATAACAAAAATAAAAAAATTCAGAAAATCAAATAAAAATCAGAAAACTTAAAAATCAATAAAAATTAAAAAAAAATAAAATCTGTAGAAGTCGATACGGCGCCGTTTTGTGTCTAGGAGGTCCGGGTTTTCGAGTCAAACGGGTCGGGTTGACCCGACCTGGCCCGGAGAATTAAAATAAAATTTAAATAAATAAAATGATAGAAAAATCGAAAAATCTTTAAAAAATTAGGAAATTCCGAAAATAAAAAATCATGGAAATTCATAAATAAACATAAAAAAATAAAAAAAATAATAATAAATAGAAATTTTGGAAAAAATGTGGAAAATGTTTGGAAAAATCAGAAAAATTTAAAATCAAATAAATTCCAAAAAATATGGGAAATATCAAAAAAATGGGAAAAATCCCTAAAAATAAAAACAATTCAAAATTCTAGAAAAATAATGAAAAATCAGAAAATGTAGAAGACGCCCAAAAATAGGGGAAAATTCGGAAAACTCACAAAAATTCTGAAAAACGTCCAAAAATAGAAAAATCCTTAGAAAATCATAAAAACCAAAAAAATTCAAAAAAATTGGAAAAATTCAAAAAAATTGAAAATACCCAAAATTTCCAAAAATTCTGAAAACTAAGGAAAAATCACATCCAATTAGTGTAACCCATTTTTGACCTCCCGGGCCTTAGGAAATCACCATTTTACCCATCCGGCCGACCTGACCCAAAATTTTCCTAAATCATTCGGGGGCTCAGCTGACATTTCCCCTAGGTTTCTGAGAGTCCTCTAGGACGCTATTTGATCTGTTTTGCCTTGATGTGCTTCTTTCATTCATTGATTGTGCAATTATTCTCTACGGTTGTGATTGATAGGTCAGCTTTCCCATCTGCATGAACCCATTAGACTTTTAAGGCTCACCTTACCCAAAGAACACCTTCATGAACCTCTTAGACTAAGAAATCACTCAACTTAGGTACCGAAAGGGCGTCGATAGCAATATTGACGTAACTAAGTCCCCGAACCTAAATCTCTGGTTTTCGTAGGATTGAACGATATCTCCCAATCGTTCGGTAGGGTTTCCGGTCATACCCTCCAAGAAATGATTGGTGGCGACTCCAATGGCATGCACACCGAGCACATGTCACCCGACCACACTAAGGTCGACTTCGATTTAAAACTTCCTGACGCGATTTGGTATGGGCCTGAGAGGGCCCGTGCTGAGCCCAGATATCCAAATGGGCCTAGCAATCCATTAACTCCCGCGGGATCCGGAAATCTCGGGAGGGTCGCGACACACGCATCTCAAGGAAATGTCCCATCAGTCTTCCCATCAATCAAGTCTTGTCAATCAATCAATCAATCAAGTCAAATCTTGTCATTTCCCAAGTCAATCAATCACTCCATCACGTGTCCATCAAATATCAAAACTCCTCCACCAACTCCTACCTAACCCACTCACCTCATTTTTGAAATTTTAACTTTATAACCATTATAATCTCTCTCTCCCTCATTTTCCCTCTTCAAGTTTCGGCCAGCCCCTTCTCCTCCTCTCCTCTCCCGAAGCTCTCTCTCCCTCTCGCGTTTTTGCGCGTTCCAGCGCGCACCCAGGCGAAAATGGCTCATTCGAGCTCATCGGGAGTTCAAATGACTCCCCGTTTTCTCCCACACGACCGTAAGACGAAGGGTTTCGAAGATCTGCAATCCCCTTCCCAAGATCTAGCCAGGAACCCCCTCGAAATGAAGCAAAACCGTGACCCTCTCCAGCTCGGATCTCCCTGCTGCCACCTAACTTCACCAGCCGCCAACGAAAATCCCACCGTTGGATTTTCATAATTCTTGGATATGTCATAGATCTATCTAAGATGAGTTCATAGAACTTTATTTCACTTCGATCCGATATCATTTGGTCCTCCATTCGTGCGTTTCCGTCACGGTTGTCGAAACTGCTTTTCATGGTCTGTTTCACGTTTTGCATTCCGTGGACATAATCTGACCTTGGGAACCTAGGGAACTTATATTTATGTCATGTTCCTATTTTCTAGCTTGATTTGGACTCGATTTAGCCCTTAATCAGCCCCTTGCCGCCGTGTTCCTCTCTCTTGGCCGTGAGCTCCATTTCGGCCGTCGCGTGTCCTCGTCGTCATCTTCCAAGCTTCATTCCGGTAAGCATATCCACCAATCTTAGCCTAGAAATATTGTATGTAATGTTGGTTTGGTTGGTAGATTGCTTAAGGTATGTACATGGACTAGAAAATGTGAAAATTGTTAGAACGGTTTAGGCCGGTTTGGATTCAAGGATGAGTGGACTGATTTGTGGGCTTATTGATCTATTGGTAGGCGTGAAAATGGCATATGTAGGCTATAGAAAGATGGTTGGGGCGTGGATATGAGGGGTGAGATGGGCTAATGGGCTAGATAGTTTGTTGGGCTTAAATGGGCTAGCTTGATTTGATGGGCTTAAGTTGTGATCTCATGCGTGATGGGTTGGGCTTGAGTTAATAGGCTTAGTGGGCTGTCGAAGAAATGATTTGGGAGGAAATTTTGCAAGCCCAAGTATGGACATGGGCCGCGAGGCAATTTGGGCTTAAATGGGTTAGTTGTCTTAATAGGCTCGAGGTGCAATTTTTAGGTGTAAGAGTTTGGACTTAGGCTATTGGGCTTAGTGGGCTGTCCTAAGAATGATTTGGGTGAAAATTTGTGAGCCCAAGGGTGGTTGTGGACCGTGAGTCAATTTGGGCCTAAGTGAGCTAGTGTCATCCAATGGACTTAAGGTACGATTTTCATGTGTAATGGATTGGGCTTGATTTAATGGGCTTAGAGACCCATCCAAAGGATGATTGAGTGGAATTCGAGAGTCCAAAGTAGGGCCCGTGGGCCGCAAGCGAAGGATGGGCTAATACGGGCCGAGATGGACAATGAGCCCGAGTATCTTAACGTGTGAATTTATGAGGTGAGTCAATCTTGATTTAGAAGACTTAAATGATGGCCCATGAGATGATTATAAAGAAAATTTGGAAGCCCAAGTGTGGATAGTGGACCTAAGCGAGGATTTGGATCGAGTTGGGCTTGAGGGGAGCCTAGGAGGCTAGAATGATTACGTTCAACGCTCCGATAGTAATTAATTGAGCGTAGGCCCTGATAAATATGTTTGGCTAACAACCTGTGACATGCCATGTTATGCACGTACATTGAATGATTCATCTGGAAATTGTGCTCTATGCCTGGGACGTGCTATCCGTTTATTTTACACCCAATGTGGGGCATGTGGTATCGTGACGTGCATTGATTTGCTCCGTGGCATGGCATGCATTCACGCGTGGCGAGATAAGGGTGAGCATGGGCCTACGGTGCGTTTACGCGGGGGAGTTGGAGAGATAAATGTGCGAACCTAAGGTACTTGGTGGAGATACGGTGCGCCCGGACGTGCGCGGCATGGGGTAGCTGAAGTGGTAAGCGTGCCAACCTGGAGCGTTCCACATGCGGGTTGGGACACGAGCCCGAGGGACGAACCAGATGCTATTAACGCAGGTCAAACGATATTCTGATACCGGGTATTGAGCATTGAGCATTATGCATCAAGCATTGAGCACTGAGTTTGGAAACATGGCATGTTCCGTTCGTACATTTTTGGCATGTGGATTTATTCTCTGGCTATGCATGAATTGCTAAGTTAATTAGGCCACATTCATTGTACCCTATTTATGTCACTGTCGAGAGAGCCGATTTAGGGAGTGCCGACTAATCCTAGAGTTACAGGTTAGGGCTGAACCAATGAATATACTCTATCTTACGTTAGGATTAGAGTGGTGAGCTTATTGAGTCTTCGACTACTGGCGTTGGTTGCTAACATTTTCAGACCCCCGACCATAGCGTTGAGCATCCCACCGATACTTTTGGACTCCCCGTGGAGGTAGAAACAGACGTGAGGCATTTTTGCGAGACCGACGGATACCGAGCCTTCCTCTCCTGAGTACGAGAAGGATCCCGAGGAGCTACCGTGGCATTCGGACTGGAGCAACACTTGTCACGCCCCGAACCTTACGGGCTCGCGACATCCCGTCAGATTTGCCTACGTCTGCCTGGCCTAAGTCTTACGAAGACCTAGGAAATTCGTCGCGGCCAGATGATGCATCTGTCCATGCTGGTCAACCTGTCAAATCTCACCAACCTGCGGAAGCTAATCTCCAACCCAAACATACACACACACAAAAATGGGGTAGAAGACAAAGGTACACATCCATCACATCCATCAATAACGAACAATACAACTATATATATATATATATATATATATATATATATATACATGAGCGTTAGGGTATAGACCACCAAAAAGGGAAACCAAAATACAGTCCAAAATCTGACGCTCGACTAGATATATATATATATATATATATAGTTGTATTGTTCGTTATTGATGGCTGTGTACCTTTGTCTTCTACCCCATTTTTGTGTGTGTGTATGTTTGGGTTGGAGATTAGCTTCCGCAGGTTGGTGAGATTTGACAGGTTGACCAGCATGGATAGATGCGTCGTCTGGCCGCGACGAATTTCCTGGGTTGTCGTAGGACTTGGGCCAGGTGGACGCAGGCAAATCTGACGGGATGTCGCGAGCTCGTAGGGTTCGGGGCGTGACATCCCCGTTCGAGTGGCATCAGAGCTACATACGACCCATGAAGGGTCCGGCCCGCGTCTCATACGCTTCAGGCTCGTGTCCCAACCCGCGTGTGGTACGCTTTAGGTTGACACGCTTATCTCTCTAGCTACCCCATGCCGCGCACGTCCGAGTGCACCGTGCCTCTACCAAGTACCTTAGGTCCGCACGCTTATCTCTCCATTTCCCATGTGCGAACGCCTCAGGGCCGTTCTCCCCTTATCGCTTCACATGAGAGTGCATGCTATGCTCATGCCCAAATCAATGCATGTTACAAACACCACAGTCCATGTAGAGGACACAATTTTCCAAGCAAGGATCGATGTGTATGTAGAATTATGGCATGTCACAAGTTAATAGCAAAACACACTCACTGAGGTACAAGCTCAGCTAATTACTATCGAAGCCTTGTATGTGGTCGCTCGGGCTTTCCAGTCCCAATTCCCATTTTAACCCAAGTCGGCCCAATTCTCACTTAGGATCCCTAACCATACTTGAGCCCCCCATATTCTTTATAATGG
>JAGVVM010002725.1:0-49567 GCA_019149425.1 Psidium friedrichsthalianum
GGTGTTTGCGGCTTTCCTTCCCTCTCTTCTCTGTTCTGCCTCCGTTTCGCCCCGTGTCCCCCTCACGTCTTCCTCTTCTCCTTTGCCCCAACTGTCCATGCGCCGCGCCCCGGCCCCCACAGCGCGCTCGACCTGGGCTTCTCTCCTCGCCGGGGCCCGGCCTCGTCCCATAGCGTCCCCTCATGGCTCTCCTCGTGTGCCTGGTCCACGTCCGCTAATCGGAGAAACGAGAGGGGCGCTCCCGATCGGTACGAGGAGTCACGAGCGATGAAAAGTGGACAATGGAGAGAGCAAACGGAGACATCGCGCATCCGGTGCCCGTGAAAGCACCTAAATGCCGGAGAGCACCGCCGGAAGGAGGCACGCTGGGCGCTCGAGATCGCCTCGCGAGCCAGATAGCAGAGAGAGCAACGGGCGCATACGCAGGAGAGGCGCGAAATCGAGCAGAATAAACCGCCACCGCGAGCCCACGCGGACGAACGTATCCCCGAGCAACGCAAGTCAACGACGATAACAGACGCACTAAATTAACAAACGAGAGACGGTACCAAGAAGTGGCAGAAGTGGAATACGAGTAACGGCACTTGAAAATTAGCCAAGAACAGAAGCACTCCCCCGCATTCCTGATGCCCTCTTCCGTCTGAAGAGAGTTGACCATTCAACAAAACGACGAAGGAAGACGATGCAGTGGGAGTAAAAAAAGGATAATAATAAAAAAAATACTGAAAAAAAAAATAATTAAAACAAGGAAAAAGGGGGGGCTATTGGCGCTGGATTCCAAGGATTTAGGTAATCTAGGTCAAATTTAGCATGAGGGCGTGTGGGCTAGGCAAGGGCCGAAATTACATTTGGCTTTATTTGAAAATGACTTTAAAAGAAACACAACATGGCCTATTTCTTTTTTTTCTTTTTTTCTTTTTTTTTAGATTTCGTTTGGCCTCAAGCCCTTTTCTTATTTCGTTGCTAGGGACGGGTTGGCGCCTTAGAGCCCAGCCCAAATCACAATGTTCGGGATAAATAATATTAAAACTATTAAATATTAAAAAAAATGAAAAATTTCAGAAAAATCACGGAAATTCTAAAAAAACCCCAAAAATAGGAAAAAATCCCAAAATTGCCCCCAAAAATAAAAATAGGAAAGGTCCTTAGAAAATTCAGAAAAATCACAAAGGAGTGTAATAGAAATAAAAAATACAAATTAAAAAATAAAGAAATCATAAAAAATTCACAAAAAAAAAACATAAAAAAATAGTGAAATTCAGAAAAATCAAAAAATAGGAAAATAAAAAATATAAAAACTACGCCGTTTCGGCCGAGGGATAACGAGGTTTTAAAAAAAATCATAAATCATAAATAAACCTAGTAATAAGAGAAATTTTAGTGTTAAAAAATAAAAACGAAACAGAAAAACATAGAACAAATCATTAGAAAAAGAAGAAAAAATATAATAATAGGGAAATAAATAAAAGGTTCATAAAAATCATAAAATTTTCAAAAAAATGCAAAAAAATGTCGAAAGTGATAAAAAAAAATTTGATAATAAGAATAATAAACAAAAAAAAATATAAAAAAATAGGAAAAATCATAAAAAAATTCGAAAATATTTAAAAAAATTAGGCAATCCCAAAAATAAATAAAAAAGTCATAGAAATGAATAGAATAATCAATAATAATAATAATAATAATAATAATAATAATACTATAATAATAATAATAATAAATAAAAAAATAGAAAATTAGGAAAAAATGGAAAATTTTCAGAAAATGTAGAAACAAAAAATTGGTTTGAAAGATTGGAAAAATTTTAAAAATTCAAAAATGAAATTCCCAAAAAAAAACATAGAAATTGTCCTAAAATAAGAAATATTCGCAGAAAAATTTCTAAAAAACATTAGAAAAAAAATCTAAAATTTTTTAAAAAAAAATCCTGAAAAGCTCAAAAATTCCCAAAATTGTGAAAATAGAAAAAAACCACATTCACTGGTTTGACCTAATTTCACATTTTGGTTTCCTAGGCTTCCAAATGGCCATTTTGCCCCTCTGGCAATCTGACCAAACTAGTCCAAACCATCCTTAAACCCAATTGGCATGGTTTTTTAGGCCTTTCCTTAAGACACCCCTAGGCCCGCTCTTGACTTGATTTGATGGGTGTTCTCTATATTGACTCATTGGGTGCACATTTTATTTTACGGTTGGGATTGATTAGGATAAATTACTCCCATTCGCATGAACCCATTAGATTCCAGAGCGGACCTTACCCAATCTCGCCTGACATAAACTTTTAGATCAGGAAAATCATCAATAGGACCGAAAGGGCGTCGAATAGCTATATCACGTAACCAAGTCCCTGAATCTAGAGGTTCTCTTGCTTTTGTCGGGACCGGACGATAGTCTCCAATCGTTCGGTAGGGTTTCCAGTCATACCCTCCAATAAACGATGGTGGCGACTCCGATGGCATGGCACACTATCAATGTCACACGGACCACACCAAGGTCGACCTCCATTCAAGTTTTCCTGACACGATTTGGTATGGGGCTTGGGAGGGCCCGAGCTAAGCCCAGTATCAAGAGGGCCTAGCAATCCTTTAGCTTCCATCGGATCCGGAAATCTCGGGAGGGTCGCGACAAGCGTTTTGCTTTTGCCCCAAAACTCTTTTATTTTTTCCATTCTCTTGTTAGATCTTAGATCTTAATTATATACTTTACTCATTATGAAGATAGTGAAATCCCTCTCTCTCTCTGGTTTTTCCTTTTGGGTTTTCTACATATATCGGGTCTGTCATTTTTTATTTACTTGTATCCTTCGCTATTTCGCACGTGAATTGGGACATCCTTAGCTTTTCCACACCAATCCATTATCAAATTTGCAGCATCTATTTGTCTCTTACTGTAGAAAGCTAGAACAATTTAAATAGTAAGTCAATATATAAGTTTCCCTTTTTTCAATGTTTTCTCCTTTCCAATATTTCCCAATCGCTCATGATGCCATCAACTAAATCTCAAACCCAAGCGCATTTAGTAGCTATCATCCCAATAATCATTCGCAACTGAACTGCAATCATGTCTTTACTAATTAGAAATAATTATCCAGTGGGACGAGATGGAAATGCCACATCCGATGAAGATTAGTTAAGACGTAGTCCATGCCAAAGATCGGACAATGGAATGGATATTAGAGAACGAGAACATAAATCACATTATGCGTCCTCTCTTTTATTTAGTCGGCCCGAATACTCCTGTTTTGTCTTAACCTGCAGCGCATTAACAAAAAAGGCAAACAATGTTCATATTCACCATTTTCAAGTTTCTTGTTTTACTCCACTATTACAAGCATTATAAGTGTGACAAATCATTTGGTTTTCCTAGTTACCTTGTCACCAAACTGTATCCTAAATCCATACTGGGATATTGTTTTTCTCGTACGGTGATACATGCCGACACATTTTCGGGAAGTTCGATTCCAGGATTACTGCGGCGATGCATCTAGTTAATCCACAATCAATCAAAAGGTTAGGTGAAAGAAGTTTCCTTAAACCTAGTAGAGGAAAACACTTTCCTTCTGAATCTTAAGTCGGTATAGCGTATAGTACCATCAAGATACGACACTGTGCACGGAGACATTATCGTGTTCTAATAACAAAAGGAGGATTGACAGAATTAAGTCACTAAAAGTGACGCGAGATACCATCTATAGTACTGATGTTCTAAAATAGCAATTAGTTCAACATTTTAATACTAATATTGCATCACTCTGTAATTTAGGCTATGACTTGCTAGCAAGAAGTGCTCAACCAACTCGAGCGCTTGGGCAGGCCGCGTACATTGGGACCTCATGACCGAATCTCCGATCGTGTGAAGGTTAAACCCTTCAATATCTCAGACCATCCACTGATCGACATGATACCATATAGACATTAATCGTAAGCAAAGGGAAAAGAACAAAAAAAAAATATTTCGAAACCCCGTATTACCTGCCCCTATGGCCCCAAGGATACCATTTGCCCGTTCCTCTTAAGATGCAGCTTGGAATAGCAGTCCGAGTGGCTTGAAACGATCGCTGAATCTGCATCTCCACCGACACAAACAAAAAACGACATTCAAAAGCATAAACTTCCCTCAAAGCAAGCTTGACCTGCTTCGTAGCGAGCAGCAAAGAAGGAAACGACTCAGCCAAAGAACTGAAGAGAAAAAAGTTCGTCATGGCCGGATGCATCGAAGCATGAAGCTTCATTTTATATTTCCCAGCTTAAATTGTTTCTGTCCAACCAAATAGATTTCCTCTTTCGGAATGAAGAATTCAAAAGAGCTTTCATTAAAGAAACACGTGAAAGTTACTGATGCTCACAACTCGATACTTCCGTACGAGTTGGAGCAACTTTGAATCGTGATTTATCACATATTCGTTACCTTTATATCCAAATTGCAAGCCCGACGAAGCGTAGCTCC
This sequence comes from Psidium friedrichsthalianum, assembly GCA_019149425.1. NCBI lineage: Eukaryota > Viridiplantae > Streptophyta > Magnoliopsida > Myrtales > Myrtaceae > Psidium > Psidium friedrichsthalianum. The sequence goes on from JAGVVM010002725.1 coordinate 4,447, forward strand.
AGAGTAGGCAACAAATATAGAACTTATCTAGCCGGCAAGTGAGCTCTGTTGTATAGCCTTACTGCAAGGCAACACAGAAATAGTTTATAATACTGATTGGGTTCACAAACATTAAAAGGAATTCATGGACGATGAGAAATAAACCTGCAGAATGTCCATGCGGTGGCGTTGTTGGAAGGATTGCTGCACATTCTTCCTGTTAATGTACTTGGAAGGTAATCGAATTGAGACAATACTTAGACACCCTGTTCAGTATAAAATTCATATTGTTAGAAAAACTAGATATAGAACGTGAATATTATCATTTGTTAGTGAAAAATTACCTCCTTGTCCTTCAGTCGTCATAAGCTACATTAGAAGCATTAACATTTTCGGCTCCTCGGCAAATATGTGCTGAAGTAGGGCTCACATGCCCGTCGCTCTGTATGTCTTCGGAGAGCTGCACAAGGACTCGCAGGCCCTGGTAAGTATCGTCCGGAGATAAGGACCGTGCGCCTATAGTATAGAGCTGGCCGTTCAGTTCGCTCTCCGGTCCAAGGTAGGATTAACCATCTGAAGGGACATTTTTAAGCAGCGCAGTATTGGGCTAGTGGTCACTAAAACACCATAAACACTAAAAATTACACCTTTGGCAAAATTACAAAAGAGAATTGTTTCTAAGAACTAATCTGCTCTCTTTCTTTCTTCAATATGTTTTTATTTGACAGATGAAAACTGTTCTACCCTCTTACCAAAATGCCTTGGAGATCATAGAAGGATTTGTTTCCTGGAGTTCTTCTTCAGAATGATCTCCACCAACGACGGGGAATTATAATGACTGAGGTATAAAAAGACCCAAAAAAAAACAATCAAAACATGAGTTTGACGACTCATTGGGCTTTGGAAAGATGGACGATTGAAGATTATACCCGCATAGCTTTCTCCGGCTTGTAGAAGGCTCGTCCTTTATACCAGGGAATCTCTTGAACATCTCTTCAGGAACGGATAAGATTCATGGGCCAGAATTTTCATTCACAGTAGACACGGAAAAACTTCAGTTTCCATATTTTGGTGGGCAAAAAGACTGGCCAAAACTAATTGGAGCGGGAAAAGAAGAAAATCTGGATCCACCAGTGGACAGTGGTCTCGTCATCGAGGAAGTTGGGCAGTTGAAAAATGAAAAACCAATCCGCAGGGGAGTCCAAGAACAAGAATTTGGCTTCTGCACGCAAAAACAGAAATTTGAGTTGAAAACAATGAGAAAAGAAAAGTAACACACATTTGAATTGTGGAAGGTTCTGTCAAATGTTTGGAACATAGCTAACTGGAATCCTGGTTCCACCGAATATGGGCTGGTACCAGAGTTTCGCCGTGGGCAAGCCTCGGAAGGGCGACCTCATGCAGCGCAACCGTAGCCAACGACGAGCACCCGGGCCTTTTCGTTGTGTCCTTTGGACGCTCGTCTCCTCAATACCCCTCTCTAACCAGGAACTCCACCCCGCACCTTCTTTTTGTCCTCTCGGTCTTCGTCCTCAGCTTTCCGGGACGGAGATAGCAGTTGAGCGGAGGCCTCGAGTGATCGGATTGCCGAATTACAGGCCAGCCGGAGTATGCACCGTGGCCCAGTTCTCTGGTACGTCTCCGTCACAGGAGGCCTCCCTCTTCTACGGCTAGTAGAAGCTGCAGGCGACTCGAGAAGAAGCCAGTGGTTCTTTCTCGAGGTCGCCTGCAGCTTCTACTAGCCAGTAGCAAGGGCAGCGTACCTCGAGAGAAGCCTCACCTGGACTAGAGTGTACGATCGAGGCCATGACGAACTCACATGGTGCTACCTACGCTTCTTGCACCTACGTTCCGGCTGGGCCCGTGGCTTCACATTTCGTTAGGCAATTTACAAATTCGAACAATCGAGGCCTCCGCATACAACTGCATATCTCGTCAGCGGAGGGATGAAAGTGTGTAGGACGAAGACCGAAGAGGACAAAAAGAAGGTGCATGTGGAGTTACATGGTTAGAAGGAGGGATTGGGAGAGACGAGCGTCCAAAGACACACGAGGATGAAGCGTGGAAGATAGAAAGGAAAGAACTTGAACTGGAGAGGTTCTGAACTGGAAAGATGGTGTGATTAGGTCTTTCAGTGACCATCTATTTTATAAGTGTTCTGCTTTCTTTCTATGATGATGTGTGTTACATTTCAACTATATATTCCATGAGGTTTGGGGGTTTGATTTGGTGGATGGCGTTGTAAAACGAGAATGGTGCAGAAGATAGAGCTAACCAAATATAGGAACTCACTACTTCATTTGATTTTGACTAGGGGGTCCATCTTTTTCCTAGTCTACGAGCATTAAACGAAGTTGGGATTCATTAGGTGCAAAAACGACGTCTATTATGGTCTCGTCCATTAATCGGCTTGGTCCTCTATTTCATCCCTTTGATCTCAGATTCCAAGTTAGGATGATGGCACATCAAAATCAAGGTACGCTAGGTTTATAGATCTTGCTAAAATTGTGGGTGGTTTCGAACGTGGTCAATAAATGCGGTGTCTATTGAACGCTGGATGGCTAGTCGGTCCAAGTTCTCGTCCTCTCGTTATTTGCTTCGAGCTATTTATGAACGGCAACGCGTCAAAGATGTATAATCTATTATTGGGTTGCATCATGTCCAACCGAGAAAAGTTTGGCCGGTAAATAAGCATTATAATTGATAAACATGTTAACATGTAATAAAAAAAATTGAATTTTATTTAGCTATATAATTGTTTATTACAGTCATACATATTATTAATGATACAATAATGCAATACAGCGTCGCTCATGATTCTTCAGTAGTCTCATGTTCATTCATAGGCTTGAGATCACAATTAGAAAGGCCAGCAGCACCGCTTGGAAATAACATTAATCATGCGGATATGCGAGCGACCGATCCAGAGAGAGAGAGAGAGAGACATTGAATGTTAGTGGTGTCACTAGGCCAATTGAATCTATGCGCTAGGCTTCCATCTAAGGCATAGATAGCAACTCGCACTTAGAACTAGACTTAAATGCATTACCAACAGAGTCTATGACTTAGGCCTCGATCTAGGCATAGATAGTGATCCATACTTAGAATTGCTCTTAAATGTCTTACCGGCGCAAAAAAATAGGCACTTCGAAGGGAGTAAACTATTCAAAAAGTTTTAAACCTATAATATGGTGGTCTATTCAGTCATAAACTTTTCATTTGTGCCAATTTATGATAAACTTTCATTTGTGTCAATTTTATCACAAATCTTCTGAAAATTTGCCAATTTAGTCCTAACTCTTTTGACAACTTATTAAGTTAGTCCTTTTGGCGAATTTTGGTTGAAAATTATTGACGTGGACTCTGACCATTCTACGTGGCCGATGCTAACATGGATAATGTTTTTTTTTTTTTTTGTTATTTTCCTTTCTTGACCAAAGGGAAAGAAAAGGAAAAAAAGAAAGGAAAAACGAACAATAATTAAAAAAAAGAAAAATTATCTATGTCAATGCTAACCACGCCACATAGGATAGCCGACAACCAGCTGACTTCCACGTCATCAATTACCGGCTTGTTGGAAGGTATAAATTGGCAACGCCGTCAAAAGGTTTAGAACCAAAAAGTAATTTTCTTTTTGCCAATTAAGTCGTAAATCAATTTGTATTTGTGTCAATTCAGTACAACCTGCTAATTTTTTTCCAAAAATCATTGACGTGACATGGCCTATGCTGACACGGATAATTTCTAATAATATTGTAACATTTTCTCAATTTTTATTTATTTTTTATTTATCTTTCTTCTTTTTCCCTTCCCCTCCTTCTTCTTTTAGTTGGTCGCCAAACCTTGACCTTACCAGCTCACTAGCCCTCACCTTTGGCCGGTAGCTAGACTTTGGTGACCGGCTAGAGGAAGAAGGAAGGGAAGCAAAAAAAAATGAAGGAGAAATGAAATAAAAAAAAGAAAGAAAAGAAAAATTAATTAATTAATTAAAATATAATTAAAAAATTATACACATCAGCGACGGGCGCCACATCAACGATTTTCCATCAAAATTAGTCAGATTAACTAAATTGGCACAAATGCAAAAGGTTAGGACTCATTTGGAAAAAAAAAAAAAGTTTAAGATTGAATTGGCACAATTACAATAGATTTAGGAATTTTTGGTAATTTTCGCTACATCTGGTTCTCCATCTTCATCACCATTAACTATAAGAAAATTTGGTGAAGACTCAAGAAAGTTCCAAGAAGAAAATTTTAATTTCTCTCTTAAAAATAGCTCTCGCCCACAGCCCCCTTTCATATCTCAAATCTTATTTTTATTTTTTGGGGGGCCTTGCCGAGACTCAGCAGCTATGGATTTATATATTTGTGTCCCAAGAACACAATGTTGAGATTCATAGACACACTTTGACCTAGATTTTGTGGGTCTCTCCTTGCTCGATATGGATAAGTAGTTCAAATTCTCATTGGTCCTATGTTACATTCCAAAGATTAATGACCTTCTCTTCCTTGCTAGCTTCAGCCGACCTCGTGATGGACTTAAAGACTCTGCATAAATTCTCACCTATTGACCCAACCCCACTAAGTGAATTAAATTGATTATGGGGTGTTTCCATTTTGCCCATGAAAAAAAAACAAAAACTGTACTTTTAAAATGTATAGCTATTGTGGTTAGTAAGCGCTACTACACAGATAGAAGCCCATATTATGTAACTATGATTTTCATAATTATTTACAACATTATTCATAATGTATTAGTGGTTGCATGAGAGATTCATCAGTAGCACCATGTTCTTTCACGGGTTTGGGATCAGCATTAGAAAAGGCTTGGAAGATCTACACATGAACTCGGCTCTTCGTTGGACTCGCAAGCTTCCCATTTAATGCCGACCAGATTAAACCCATCGGTCGTTCGAGAGGTTCGGATTCACAACGCTCTTAGTTAGCCCCATGTCGCAGCTCATTTAAGAGGAGGAATTTGCTCTTGCCTTTTCTGGCTCTTTAGCCATCAAGTCTTGTTTACTTTTTCGGTCTTTTCTCAAGCTTAAGAGTGAGAAACGACAAATAAAACCGAAGCAATGAATCCTATGCACATGGAAGATTCAGAAAGATCAACAGAAGCATGGTTCGTGCATTTAATGATCATTAAATTTTTAGCATAAATTTAGGTATTTCGCATGCATGTTGACGTGAATAGGTCACGATAGCATCGTCCATCATGACGGGAAGACCGATTGTAGACCTATCATGAACATCATTTTGGGGGAGGGGAGGCGATTTTCATTCTCAGCCTCAATTCCATGAATTTGTGTTTGATTGATTTTGAAGAATGTTTTCCATCAATAAACGTAATGGATCTGTTTTCACTTTTTAGCTGGTGAAGTGAAGAATTTTTTTTTTCTTTTTCCTGTTTTCGCAGTTTTCAATCCAGAATTGATACTGGATTTTCGTCACTTCCATTTACTTTTGTCTAAACACTTTAGATGAATTACGAGTACTGGATTACCATCACTTCACGGGAACATGTCCTTTCTTCTGTGTGGGCTGGGCGTGATTTCGTGCATTTGTCTTAGTGGTCTTTTTTTTTTTTTGTGACCTTTTTACTTCAAGTTGTTCACTTGTTATTTAATAAAAACCTTTTAGGAAAAAGTTAATGCCCCGATGAAGATCGATTCCACACGTAAATCGACCTAGTTGTCTGAGTTCCCAATTAAAGATAGTAAGTCTGCTGCGACATTTAATCATGCACCAAAAGGGGTAAAGCAACTCTATTTGTGGGCATTGGAATGAACATCTACAAATGATCCACGATTGCTTTGGTTCGGCTTGACCCTCCACATGGAATGTTTTCTAGAGTAGGCGCGCTTCATTGGGAGTTGATAGAGGTGGAAAACAAGTGATTAAATAGAGGAGGAAGAGGTAAAGGGAATGTTTAGATTCCATTTGTTTCGCGAAAAAATGTACGATTGAAAAATATTTTTCTAAAAATAATTATATATATTACTTATAAAATGAATGAATGAAAAATATTTTTCATTGCCACAAAAATATTTAGACATAAAATGATGTCGATAATGAAAATATTTTATTGACTAATTATTTCAAGCGATACAAGCGATATTTTTTAAAAAAATATTTTTCAAATTTTCATTTTTGCGAAACAAATGGACAGGGCCATGGGCTGAGGGACATCTACTTTAGGTAGACATTGGATACGTATAGATATTGATCGATCGGTAGGTCCACAGAGTTAGTTTGAATATGACTATTTCTTTTCTTTCTTTATTTCAAAGAAGACATTTGATTATTAGGCATTCAATAACCTGCTCATTAGGCATTGAATGAGCAGGTTAGCTAAATAGTGATTCCAAATCATTAGGGCACGAATTGAAAATTAAAATGAATAGCTGAACCTAATCAAAACCTTGACACAGAAAACATTAAAGAGCAGAATCAAACATGATAAGATTCTCATACTTCTCCTTTTTTTTTTTAAAGAAAGATGTCATTCATTTATCAGAATATTCAAGAGGTGCATAGATGACTTTCGAGTCTAGCAAATCCCAAATAACTGTAGAAAAAAAAAAGAGCAAAACTTAAAAAAAAAAAACATAACAAAGCACAATTTGCAGCTGGCCATCCCTTAAGAACAGATTCGCCATAGTAAACATTCAAGGGTCGATCACCAAATTTAGTGATAAGCACACATCGAACTCTCCCACTTCATTTGCGACAACTTACGATGCGCATCTAGAATTGACGCTATCATCACCATCGTCTTGCAGAGACACCAACACCAATATGTTCTAAAAACACATATGAAATACCTATAAAGAACTCTCAAATCTATATTTTGAACTAACTCAATAGAGTAACCCCACCCCCCGAAAAAAAATTGATTTAAATCTAAATCAGAAGATGAGAGAAGTCTAATGATTGAGAGATTATTAAGTCACGTCACGAACATCCCCCTCATTAGTTCTCCATCATACGAATGGCCGAATCGTCATTCATGTCTATCCAAGATTAGTTGCAAAAATTTATTCACAAACACAAACTCCCAAAGCAAATCCGGAGAGAAAAGAGAGTCAAACAAAAAAAAATTAAGGAAAAAGCATGCTACGAAAGAGGGAGGGAGGGGGTCCCCCTCGGGGACAGCTCAGAAAGGGAGGCGGAGGCTAGAAAACCCAATCACAGAGAGAGAAAGATCCATACTTCATGGCTAAGAAATTTTGCCCTAAAGAAAAGTTATGATTCCGTCTATCCTTGCAAAAGTACCATAAAGAGATGGCCATAAATTAGCTACATACGATGCAAACAAATTGAAGCAGCCCCAAATCTGAACTTTCTAACGTATATGTGAATTGAATATTATCTAGCAATATTCGAATGAAGATGACATAGTTTTCTGATGAATTACTTAGTAAAGCAATAGTGAACATGACTTACGTCTAAATAGCTTCAAATTTGAATATTTTGTGCACATGTTAGTTAAAAATTATGCTAACAATTCCGAATAATACTTTGTGAAGTTAGAGCCAACACGACTTATGTTTGCTCTTGAGTTGATGTGACGTCCCAGGTCGTCGCTGTAGTACTAAGTACGCGACTCTATTAATTTTCTTTTACATTTATTATAGGTTACATGCGGAAATGATATAAGAAGAACAGATCATTAGATTATAATTAAACAATCAACCAATAGACACGCGTTTAGGAGGTATGGCCTTAAAAGGTTCACTACCTATGTCAGTTACAAGCACATTGATTCAACAACCATTACAAAACATCTGATTATGTATAAATATAGAAATTCCACTTGTTTCGTACATAGCATAGTCAAAAGAATGCTGGGAGGTCAAGTAAATGGATCCGGATCCCCTGACATAGTGAAACTATATCAGGGGTGACATAAGAGATCTGGGCCGTCCAATTCAAAAATGGACGGCCCAGATTGATCAATTCAAAATTTTAAAATTCCCACCGAAAATCTTCCCCCCTTTTAAAAAGCTGACGTGGATCAATTCGGGCGGTCCATTTTTGAATTGGATGGCCCAGATTGAATAATGTCACCCCTAACATTATGTTAGGTGATCCAAACACCAGGTGAACTACACTATGGCTACCGCCACGTTGTCACCACTACCATCCTTGCCCATATCCATGCCACCACGGCCCATCAAAAAAAAATACCTGTCGTGGCATCTACTCCACATCACTATCATCACCACCATCATCGTCCTACAGGAAAAGAAGTGGTTCCACCAGACTTCCATCGTGTGGGGAGGCTAATCTTATATCTACCCATAAAACACACAACAGCTTTCCCAAACGGAACATTAGGGAAATGTGGATCCATGTACTAGAAAAGTCTGGGCATGGGAACTGCGGGGGGCCGCTAGTGGCATAGCGCTAGCTGTCTGAAAATCACAGTTCCACAGGAGTGAGATAAAGCTCAGCACATAAAAATCTAACACGCCAACAATCAGATATGCCAATCAAATAGCATACACGCCAGATATCGCAATATAAGCCGCAAACATTGCACAAAGTGTTCACAAAGCCCTCAACGAGTATGATGCATCACTATATGCCATGCACAAATGGGTTCATTAGTCATTTCATTTTGAAGTCAACACCCATCTAATGGCACTACTGATTTGCTGACCAGACCGTTCACAGGCAAGGCATTCCCTCACACACATCCAGGAATCATCTCCGAAAACATAAACATTGAAGGTAGCTCGATTTTCAATCTCGGCTCTCATGGGGCTTATCAGCATTAATCGTCAATGGCATTTACACAATTCATTGTTTGAAATGCAATGCAATGACACGTTAATGCTGCGCCATTGACTCATCTCAGCACGGTAAAGTATCAAATAACCACACATCATCCATTAAACGTGCTCAATTCACTCCACAATGCACTGTCAAGGCAAAAGATACTCAAGTTAGTCATTCGAGCCCTAAACGTCAACAAACAGAACATGGAATTGCCCGATCCTCGCCATAGGGCTCATGGTCGAACAACATTCACATGGCCAACCCCATTTCATTGCTCAATTTTTGACAATCCGGCCATCAATTCCACTAATCTTACTCTCAAAAACATTATTCACAACAAAAGAAAGACATGTAAGTCAATCAAAGCTCGTCACCGCCAAAACCAAACCTCAACTCTCTTGGCCAACTCAGTCCAAACGCCCAATTTGACGATCCGACCATCAATTTCACTCATCCGACTCTCAAAGGATATCAATCAAGCCCATAAGTATGTCGCACAAGACCATTCAGCACTCCACACATCTAGGCCAAACCTCACCTCCCTCAGCAATCTCATTTCTCCATACAATATCGACGATTCGACCATAAGTCTTACTAATCCAACATTCTATGAGATCAATTATACCTATAGGAAGAACATGCAAAGCAACCAAGCCCTTCTCATACCAAAACCGAACCATCATTTGCACGACAACTTCATTTCATGGCTCAATCATGACGATCCGCCTACCAATTTCACTAACCCAACGCTCAAGGATGTCAATCAAGCCAAACAAAGCAACATGCAAAGAGAATCGGCAATATACACGCCGAAACCGACAATCCAAGAGTCAAACGAGTTAGAATTTACTCGGCTCAATTTCTTGCACGAAAATCACCGCAGAACCATGCTCGAGTTTGTCCTCCTTCCCACAAACAAGAGGGTACAAGATTGAGAGAGAGATTGGCGTCGGGTCGGTGGGAGAGAGAGCAAGAGGGTGTCGGGTAGGAGTGGTTGCCGAGAGGGAGAGAGAGAGCTTGAGAGTTTCCTTGAAGATTTTGCAATAAGGATTGACTGAGAGAGAAAATTGCCTTTTATAGTGAGTGGGTGGTTCCGTGCATGGCCGCCAAGTGTCCTCCATGCACTTCCTCAAATGTAACTCAGCGGCAATTCCACTAATTGTCCCAATTTTCACATAATTAGACTCTATGGGACCGAAACCAAACACAATACATCTCCATCTTTCCGTTGATAACCTTCCGCGCCGTTGATAACCTTCTGCGCCATCAACTAAAGTCCTAAGAATATAACTTATAGACAATCGCCACCAAAATAATCCAATTTCGTCCTTTAAATATGTTGACAGAATTCAAGTCGTCACAATTGATAAATATATATATTATCATCTATATTTATGTCAACTTTGGTATGTGGAGCAATGCACAAGTAAAGTGTATGTATTAAATTACGCATCTTCCTTAAAGATGCCTATAAAAGATTCATTCTCATTATGATGAGTACCTTTCTTGCAATTTCCACTCATTTGCTTCCAGCTAGGATTTGTACTTCTCTGATTGAAGACTATGGTTTTTTTCAACGAAAAAGAAGTACTTTTAAGGAGTTTCAACGTTACAAATTAACAATTGGTGAAATTCTAAACGTATTTTATAATTCTTCGTATTAAGTATTTCATTGGAAAATTTTATTGTTTTCTCTTGCTATTACAATATGGTTGTCGATTACATATAAAATATCAGTCTAGGAATTTAAACTGTAATCAGATCCTTGTACTTTTCATTAATATAAATAATATAAACTGAGAATTCCACTTTGTTTCAAAAAGATAATGATTCATATGAAGTAGTATACGATCGATTATTCATGTAAGTATTCTGACTTTACTCAATGAAGTATTACTCTAGTGGGGACACACAAGTACGCCACAGGTGCAATTACAGAAATGAATAATTCTTACTAGGGCAATGGTGACCATGTACTATGCATTTAAGTTTCCATGGTATAAAACAAATTGTGTATAGCTAGCTAGAACTCATCATAGACGTGGAACATGAATTTTTTGTGAAAAATAACATAAATTATTTTGCAAAAATATCAGTAATTAATATAACGTGAATTTATAAAAAAATCATTGCAAGGAAAAAAATGTGTTGAGACTGAATAAAGTGTGTGTGTTTGCGCGCGTATATATATTGAAACTAAATAAAGTGCATGTGGGATCAAAAGTAGCCCGACGCAAGTTTATGCACACTTGTACTTCTTCGTAAGGAAAGCAAAGAATCGTCCCTTTGCTTGAGTTTGACACATCTGTTTTTAGGGTTAGATGAACAGGTTTGGAATAAAAGAATACCTAATCTTACAAGGAAATCTATCTTGTATTTCTACGCATCTTGAAGTAACAATCCCAGAACACTTTGAAGATAGATATCTTCTATCGGCAATCTACTGCTATAAATAAACTCGGGCGTAACACCATTAGATGACACCAAGAAGTTTGAGTTGATCTTGAAAAGCTTCAGGAAAAAAATGGCGAGTATTGCAGCCAGAACGCGCTCCAAAGACCGTAGGGTCGAAGAGTTTAAACCTTCTTCCGGGTGGGTCGAGGACTCGAATTGCCATTACCTCCTTGTTGATCTTCCTGGTATGGAAACTGTGTGATGATTTCTTTGACCATTTTGTATGCACTGAAACACCATGTTTCGATATGATGAGTTCGGTTCCAGCAAAGTGCCGGCCATTCCCGCTTTTATTGAAAATCTTCTTAGAGCTGTTCACGGCAACGTTATTCTGGGAGCGTTCTAATTTTTCGTTCTCTTCCTTCTAAGAAATGAAAAATAAGAGGAGATACGAAGTTCATGTTCTAATCAGTCTCCATAACTACTTTATGTAGAAGAGGAATTTGAGAAATTGCGTCTAAAATGATCCTCGTGAGCTATTAGAATTTCCCTCGAAGCCTACACTGATGATGCTGGGTTTTGACCTGATTTTCCTCCCTCGCTCGAGAAAATGTAGATTTCAAGAAAGACGACATCAAGATTCAGACCGATAGCGTCGATCACGTAACGGTCAGCGGAGAAAGACTGGTGAAAGACAACAAGTACATTTACTTCGAAGAAACCTTCAAAGTTCCAGCGAACTCGGACATCCAGAAGACGAGCGGAAGAATTGAAGATGGAATTCTCACCGTGACGGTGCCTAAGCGAGCTACAACCGCGGTGGAGAAGGAAGAGACCGTACACCATGAGCAAGACTTGAACAAAGAAAGCCACCACGAAGCCCACAAGCCAACCGAGAGCGAAGCCAGAGGGAGAAAGCCTAGCGGAGAATGTCGCTACAGCAACGAGATCATCGAGAAATGGGGAGAAGAGAGAAGCTTTTCAGGAGCGCAAAGAAGATGATTAACAGGAACAGGGGGATTCTCATTACAGCTGCTTAGCATTGCTCTTGGGGTCTGGGTATCGGGTAAATTCAATTTGGGTGGCCGTGAGAAAGGACTTGAATGATTTACTATCCAGAGGTTATATGTCTCAGATGTAGTCGCAATAAGAGCAGCCTCAAGAACATGAAATAATGAACATTCATTTGGTTGCCTGTTCATTGTTACTTTCATTGGCAAACTAGGATCTTAGATTGCAGAAGGGCGAAAACAAGTCCATCAAGTCTCATCTTCCCCGGCCAAATTTTCAAAAGAAATGAACTTTAAGAAACCAAATGCAAATGAACGGAGAAGGTTACCATGGAACGGGAGCGGTAGCACAAGCATAGCATAGAAATTAATTACAAACACCGACCGAGTTGTTCGTGCCTTTTCACATGACATAAGAGGCAGTCGGGACACAATGTAAACCACCATTTAAGATTCTTCAGAGGAAAAATTTCTTCCACGCGAGTGAAGAAGTAGCAGCAGACATAATAAGATCGTTTTGAACACTTCCACCCTGATTACCACTCATTTTCTGAAAATAGCATTGCGATTATTGGCTTTGCGCAACAAAATGGACCTTATCTGTTGGAGCATATCACAAAGCAACTTATCTGTTGGAGCATATCACAGAGCAACTGTGTAAGGATTGATATTTTGCTATTCACTCGACAGAAAACAAAAAGGAAATTGAGGAGCTAACTTCTTAAGTAGATCATTATAGATGCATATTTATAGTACCAAATTGTCTCATAGGATAACCGAATATAAAAAGCATAAATCACCCTATAAACTTTTGTAGTTGCTAGCACTCTGAAGCAAATATCCACATTGGCTAAGACAGAATAGTTCATATCTGAATTATTTAGAGGCCATAACAGCCACAATCACTGTGTTGACGCTTGAAGAAGACCATCACGGATCTGGGTGGCCACATCACGGATTGCACCGGGACCATGGGGAATGAACACAGCAGAAGATTTTGATGCTGCACCGATTTCCTTCATGGTGTCAAAGTATTGAGTCACGAGAACCATGTCCATGACATCCTTTGCAGTTGTTCCTGGGACATTCTCTGAGAAGCCAAGGACACTATCTCTTAAACCATCCACAATGGCCTGACGCTGGCGAGCAATACCCATCCCAGAAAGGTACTTGGACTCAGCCTCGCCTTCAGCTCTCTTGATTTGCAGAATTTTCTCTGCTTCAGCCTTCTCGTTTGCGGCAAGCCTCATTCTTGCAGCTGAAAAAGATGAAATCGTTGGAGACAAAGACTACAAAAACAAAATCAGAACTTGTAGTAAACTTGAATATGATGCAGATCAAAATACACTTTTATGTGTAATGGTAAGCAGTTTTTAAGCACCAGACAAAGTCTAATTTCTCGTCTGATGTAGATGAGAAAAAGATTCCAATAGTTGAGCTTTTTGCAAACCCTTCTCTTGTCCTCCATAAACATGAGATCTACTTGGTACTGGTTAAGGAAGGTCACATATCAAATTTATCACAGTTTTTAGCTGCCGTATTTAGTGTGATCAGAGTTAATGCACAACCACTACATTCAACATACTGTTTATGCAATGGCCACGGACCATATCCACAGTGAAGTATCCTGAGCATAAATTTAAACCTTTGACATATGGCCAATTACAGCTGCAAATGAGATGTGTCATGTACAACTCACCATTTACGAATTTTATCATGTTGAGCAATTATTCAGAATCAAAGGGCAATTGAAATTTCAAGGATTTCAAGAACTTTGCAGTTACCAGCATTGATTTCGTTCATAGCTCGCTTAACACGCTCATCCGGTTCAATGTCAACAATCAGGGTTTGCACAATTTCGTATCCATAGGCAGACATAGCCTGCAAAATTTAGAAAACTCCAGCTCAGATTAACTCTCATAATTACATCGACAAGTGTAGAGTGTACGACCTTTTCAAGTTCGTCTTCAACAGCTTTGGCAATTTCATTCTTCTGCTCAAAAGCGTCATCCAAGTTTAGTTTTGGAACACAAGCTCTGATCACTGCAATGATTGAAAAAACAAAAACAAAAAAAAAGGAATGCAATAGTCGTTGCTTACTCAAAGAGTTAATTGAAGAACTAAAGTATGTTACTTGCACCATCAATTTGCTCCAATATTATATTTGTACTGATGCGACGAAATTCATTTGGGATATACCGTCAAACACGTAGGCCTGGATCTGACTCCTCGTGTTGCTAAGCCTGTAAAAGGCATCACTTGCTTTGTCTGCAAGGGCTCGATATTGCACAGATGCAACGACATTAACAAAAACATTGTCCTGTGAGAAAAATATCAGTCATTACCTATTCAATCATTTACATGTCCATTTGTAACAAGTGACAAGATATCACAGAACTGAAACCAGAAAAGGAAATTGACCAATTCATCAACATTCAATTCTAAATTCACAAATTATTTGACATCAATAGACCCATACTAATACTTCTCGACAAACCCACGAAAGCTAGTTTAATTCCGAAAATGGAGCTTTAATGATGGTTTGAGCATGGGAACATTCAAAGAGTGATGTGCTGATTTAAACATTTTTTTGTTTCCCACTAAGATTGATCCCTGGCGCATTTGTGTCCTACAGCAAAATTTAGAAGTTGATGAAGTTTGCATAATGAAAAAAGATAACTTTGCAAGGCAAATATACGTGATTTAGCAAACCTTGGTCTTGGTTTCACATTTCACATCCAACTGCTGCAATCGGAGTGAGAGCTTGCCAGCGAGCTGACTTCCCATAAACCAAGGAACACAATGGCACCCAGGTTCCATTACTTCTTGAAACTTGCCAAATCTCTCCTTAATAGCTACGGTGGACTGGCCAACTTGAATGCAGCAGAACAGATTACCCATCTTATCTGTCTTTAACTGGATCCACAAGATCGGTGATAGGAAAAAAAAAACATTTAGATCAAAAACCACGTCAATTCAGATAAACAGAGGACACACAAGATGTCATGTAGAAGAACAAGAATCTCGGAATGCGTCTCAGGAAAAAGAATCGTCCACAAAAAGCAGCAGCAAATTATCTCTCATCAGCTCATGTGGTTCAAATAGTATTTTGCATCCCGTATACATTTACATCTATGTCCTAACCACTGTGAGTACAGAGGCGAAATATCTAATGCCAAGCATATCATAACAAACAATTGACACAGGAAAAAGCTCCAAATTTCATGCACCTCAGGCAAAATAAATTACAATAAAAGAAAGGGTATGGCACCAGAGAAAGAAAGATCAATTAATTAAAGGGACAGAGAAAGAATGCCACAACATTTGGACAATGTGAGACAGAGTTACCTCCAGTAATACATCAGAAGATGGATGGGAAAATGACCGGAGGAAAATGAATACAAGAGACTTCTTATAAGAACAACAAGCATTATAAACGCATTTAATTCAATGCCCATAAAAGACCACACCCTGCAACTTTGTTTGTCATCTGCGTCATAAATATAGAAGTGACCAGCTAAGGGAATCAATAGTACAACCAATTTCATCTTCTTGCCATAAATTGATATTTATGTAAATTTCTGACCCTCACATAGAAATCCTATTGAGAGGAAAACTAAGGTAAGCACATAAAAGTGGATTTTGATGAGAAAAAGGAAATACTTAGACCACTTTTTGGAGTTTGGATAGACCTTATAACTCATGTCACAAATATTTCCTAAATAGCTAGAAAACGATTCTGTACTCAATCCTTATCACTATTACAGCTAATGCATAGACAGAAACAATGTGGTCTTAATCCCTTATCTTTGTCCTTGTGCAAGGAAAGCTATATCTAACTTTGCTTACTCATCAAGGCTGTACTTAGTATCATGGGTTAAAAACATGGATGAATATACAATGACAGATTATAGGCACATGCAATTCACAGCAAACTTTTTGCTACATCAAGTTGATGATCCCATTAGAGCCTAAAGCACTAGGATTCCTATGAGACAACCACAAAGGCGAAACATCGAAAGCCATACAGACCACTCCAGATAACTCCGAAAGGAAACAGATGCGACGAAATAATTCGCCCAAAATGATCATTCACCCAAGTATCATAGACAGAACAAGTATGCATATTTCAGTAATTTACGTGAACGTTTTGTAAAAGAACTACTTGTCCAAGGCTAGATTACATATCAAAAGCACATAATATTCTACACAACGACATGCATCAGGAGCAATGGAGAGCAAGAGTAGGATGATCCCCATAATCGCTTATAACAGGGATCATTTAGGAATTATAACATGCACCCACCACCATTTAGGAATTAGGAATTGCAAATTTTAATCAGACGCACAGAGACAAGGAATCACATTTTTTCAGTAGCAAAGCTTCGGAGGGCTCGGTACAGGATGACTTAGAGGAAGATAGGATTGTGAGACTTCTTCAAGACCAAAACAAATGCCGCTGTTGATTGCTTTCAAAAGCGATGTTCACTCTTAAGATCAGAATGCGAAACACTTTCGTAGATGAAGATATGAAAGCGTATGAGGCCAACAGGCAACACTTGGAAATTCTCGCTACAACAACGTCGTTGACTATCTGAGCTGTGCCTCGACAAGCATAATAAGAGTGTTCGAAACAACTAAATTGCGTTCCATCCTAAGAAATTTTTCTTGGTTAGACCACCTTCAAGGATAGACCTCAACATTCGCGTCAGCATATTTCCTTAAGAACTGCATAAAAGGACAACCCAACCAAAAGCGCCAAAGCGGAATTACCAATCACAATTCAGAGGCGTCAAGCAGAGAAAAGCTGAATCAGAGTTGGCTTTACTTGTTGAGTTCGCCTCGTTCCCAAGGCGTTCACGCATTGATGAGATTACAGTCGCAAATTAGAGCAACGAGTACACTAACTCGCACGCTCTGTACAGATCGCGGGACTCACAGAACCCACCGACTTCTCTCCGTCAAATTGCATCAAGAAAACGATTCGCCGTGATCAAGAAAGCGAGCACATGGTGCCCACCTGAAGTTTCTGAGAAACCCACGAGGAGACCGAAAGGTCGAGAGAGCAAAGATGGAAAATTTACCTCCTTCGTCCCACCTTCGTGCCCGTCTCAGCGTCCTGTTGAGGAAGGGTAATGGAAAAGCGACAAATATCCTAGGGGGAGTGGTGGGTCAACGGCACTGTTTCAATGGATTTAACAGGGACGAAGGAAGTGGGCAGCGCAGAAAAAGTGACTGGCTGCACATGGACGAAGTAATTTGAATGATGCTTATCTATTAATTTAAATGGGATTTCGATATTTTGATCTTAGGGAATGAGATGCGATTTATTTTGAAATGAGAAAAAGTGCCCTCTCAATCCCGGATCAAGAGAGGTTTACGGGGATAAGATCATCCTTGGAAAATCTAAGATTTGCGAAAATCTATTTAAATGCCCATGGGATGAGAGATACAAGATGTTTTTATTAATTTGCATCAAAGTCACTTTAAAAAATTCAAATCAATCTAGGAATTTAACACCGCTTAAGCTTGAAAGAGACATCCACCTAGAGGTTCGCTTCTTCTTCTTTTTTTTTCTTTTTTTTCGGAAGAGGTTCGCTTCTTGATACATCAAAACAACAACTTGAATTCATATCCTACTCCAACTAAAAAACAAATTCATATCTTGCATGCAAAAAAAAAATATCCTACTCTCAATTATTTTTCGAAAAAATTCCAAATAAGAGTTTGAATGCTCTCATTTTCTCAAATAAAGGCTTGAAACATGAGTACTAGAACTAAACCGAAAACCAAATCGAGAATCGAACCATGGTTAACTGAACCAAACAATAAAAATAAAAATAAAAACTAGAGCTGACGGTTCAGTTATGCTTGTGAACCCAAAGACTCAGTAACCTATATTGAATCTCCACGGTCAAGCATATTTTTTAATGATTCGGTTCAGTTCAAATTTTCAAAAAATTGACTTAACTGCATCATTGATACCCCTAGCTTGAAACCAATCTTATTTCAAATAAGGATATGAAGTGGTCTAATCTTCTCAAATAAGGACTTAAAGTGGTCAAAACTTCTCAAATAAGAGAATTAAGTGGCCAAATCATCTCAAATAAGGACTTTTGGCTAGGCGGTGAGCATGTGACTATTTTGGCCATCTGAAAAGGGGTATTTTAGTCAAACAAAATCCTAAGTATATAATTTTCTTTTTTTTTATACATTTTTACTTTTCTTTGATGTTCCTTTTTTCCTATCTTTTCTTTCTTCTTTTTCTCCTTCCCTCCCTAGCCATAGCAAATCATCGATGGCCTCTAGCGAGGGTCATCCTCGCCAAATTCAACAAGGTGGTGAGGGCATTCCTCTCTAGCGAAGGGAAGAGGAAGAAACAAAAAAAAAAAGAAAAAAAGATGAAAATGCCCTTCTTTAAAACTAATATAATTATTTCATGCTCTTATTTGAAACAAAATTCACTCTATATAATTATTTGAGATGATTTGGCCACTTTATGTGCTTATTTAAAATAAAGTCCACTTCGAACCCTTATTTAAGAAAATGAAGATAGTTCGGGCTCTTCCCTAAAATTCCATTCAAAAGTATACAATAACTTAAAAAGCTATTTCATATTTGGCCCAAAAAAATACTTATTTCATAAATAATGAACCTTTTTAGTTGCTGGGCTTTTGCTTCTTACCATGACGGATCAAGAAACAAGCCCAAAATCCAATCTTTGGGCCAATAGGCCCAAATTGAAAATGGAATTGGATCTGATTCCTAGCGAACACCCGCAATATGTGACGTGTGTGTGCACGTATCTACTATCCATACATTGCAAAAATAGAATTATAAATCGGATTACACAACGGCTATAGTTGTTCCGTCGATATCTCCGATTTGAAATAGGAGAGGTGAGGATTGAAAGGTACCTTGCAACTTAAAATCCAATCCATCTTTTTTTTTTTCCTTTTCCGTTCAGGAAAAACCAATCCATCTTGACAAGACATCGATCGACTAGAACATATCGAAAAAAAAAAAATTAGAGAAATTGCAAGCTTCAGTGATCGAATGAGGCCAATCGTAACAATAAGCTCGAATCCTTTTGACAATAAGCTCGAATTCCTTTTGACACGATTGGTTGTGGACCCATGTGCACATTGATATGGCCCAACGGATCCTCACGTGTTGGAGCCCCGGTCGCCGGGTTGGCTGATTTGACCCGGTCGACATTGGAGAAGCTTTTCTTTCCCCCACCTTTAGTTAGCATTTCTCCTATGCTCCTAGAATTGCTTTTAAAAAAAAACCACCTTCATATTGCAATGACCAAATTACCCTCCGATCCCTTCTCTCTTATTTTAATCTAAATCGAATATCTAAATTATAAGAAAGCCTGTAGAAGCCACGTCGTATTATTCATTATTTTAAAGTTCCTCTTATTTTTTTGCAGAGTTTGATTAAGGATAAAGTTGAGTCAAAAGATCACGATTCAAGATAAATTCATGAGGAGGTGGGATCTTTTTAAGATCTATTCCAGCGTTTAGAAATTGGTTAATTGGTAAAGATACACATCCTTAATGCCCTGCCCAAGAAAGAGACCCAAGTCTTAGTAAGTCTGCTAAATGGTGCTTCAGCACAAATTCTCATATTCGAACCATGCTAATTTTGGAGCAGCTTTGTGATAATGTTTGAAATTTTCACATTGAGGATGTACTTGTTACTATATTTTTGGCAAATCTTCAAAGAAAAGGAAACATGTATAAGCCTAAAATTCTCATTATAATATACAGTAAGACCCAATTAATGTTTCCATTGGAAAAGATAAGGATATAACAAATTTGGGCCCATCATTTTAAAATTCCAATAGAAAAGATTAAGGGAAAAAATGAGAGGAAAGATCAAGGCCGTAGACAATGCGGGCGACGTGTCGCAGCCCTCACTCACAACTAGCGAGGGCCAAGCGACCCTTGCCCAATGGCCAATGAGGGCCCGGTGAACCTCGTTGTCAGTTGAAGAAGAAAACCAAAGGAAAAAAAGAGCATAAAAAAAGAATAACAAAACATTCGAAAGATATTTTGAAACATTATCGAAAATCGTCCAAGTCAGCACCGACTGTACATCAATGATTCTAGGCCAATATGACTCAATTGGCAAAAAAAAAAAGTAAAAAAGTTTAGAACTCAATTGATAAACTTAAAAAGTTGAGTACTGAATTGGCAAAATTGTAATAGATTTAGAACTTTTTGGACGATTTTTCCCACCCATTATGTTTCCAACATAGGAAAAGAGAACTAAAAAGAGAATATAATAAATTTGGAGCTCATCACTTTAAATTCCAATAGAAAATTAAGGCAATTTTATCAATTTAGACAAAAATGAGATGGATGAGACGAAAATAACCCCACACAATATTGGGGACCCTTTGCATTTCATTTTCTGTATTTCTATAATTGGGGAAAAATTAAGGGCAATTTTCATTTAGACAGAGATGGATGGTTTGAAATAACAACCCAATAAATAAATTGGGGAAATAGAATCTCAATCATTTTAAACATTTTCCAACCCAATAAAAAATTTGGAAGCTATCACTTAATAATCGACATAACCAGCCCAATAACAGGGAAGTAAAACTCAATAATCATCTAAAAAGTCAATGTCGATCCCCAGCGTAACCTATCAAATTCGCCCACATTGACTAATGTGACCTCACTGCACTCGAAAAATTACAATATTTAAACCATATTCCTGCCACAGATTAGCATTTTAAATCGTAATCAACACATAATCCTAATTCTTTGTGGACAGTAGATCGCCACACCCATTCGCCTTCGATCGCGGCTGATCGGACGTGTTCCTTCTTCGTCTTGGCTTGTTCGATTTTGTGGTTTTCCTCATTTTTTTCGTTCCTACTTCCATTTTAATCTTCCTTTTTCCACAGTTGAAAGCCAAGAGATCTCGCCCGCTCAATGCATCAAGCAATGCTCAAGCTAGCCAAACATTCGTTCGCGACATAATTAGAGTCCGCGATCTTACAAAAAAAAGAGGGTTAACATCACGAAAACCCCCAAACTGATATATTTATGATAAATTTACCTCAAATTATTTTTTAACCATTAAAAATCCTAAATTGATACACCTTTGACAAATTTACCTTAAATTAGAGCACATGTGATAAATTTACTCTCCGTTAATTTTTGTTAAATTTTATCATCAAATTGCTGATTTGGATGACACCTAGCAATCGCCAGATATACGCGTTAGGATTTTTAACCTCTATTTGTCATCTATGTATTAATTTGAGATTTTTTGTGATATAATCCAATTTAGCAGAAACTAACGGAGAGTAAATTCATCATATGCGTACCAGTTTGAGGTTTTTGTGGTAAAAAATAATTAATTTGGGGTAATTTATCATAGATATATCATTTTGAAATTTTTGATGATCGAAAAAATAATTTAAAATAAATTTATCGTAAATATATGTCTGAGGTTTTTTGTGGTCAATCTTTATAAAATAAGAAAATGACCACCGGCTTTGTTCTGTCTGTGAGAGAGAGAGAGAAGGCGGGGTGGGGGGTTGGGCTGTGTGTTTGGCAATTTGATTGGCTTTGCGGTCCAAAATGGCAGGGCTTTATGCTGATCTCACCTTGCATGCCCTGTTTTCTCCATTCTTGGATTGTGGAGTTGAAGGCCTGGAGCACCATCTTTCTTCTATTATATTATTTCTCGACAAGCATCATCCTGAATTTATCTTTATTTCGATTTTGCCACTTTTTCTTAAGTTAGGATTAGACCTGCCTTTCCTCTAATTATTGTTAAATAGAAACAAAATAGAACCAAAATCAAAGAAAGGGGTGATGATATTGCCATTACCTAAGTTTTTATGAAATTTTCACTCGAGCACTCAATCTTTTTTCTTCACTCAATTAAGTACCTCGAGTAATACGATATAGCAAGATTTGGCCCAAAATAGTGCCCCCCTTGAAACGTCAGAAATCATTAGTCGACACCGAGATGCATGATGTTATGTTGCGGCTAAATTCATGTGTCTTTACGGAATTTTTGTTGTATTTCAACCTCTTATCGTCTCTGCCGCTCAAGCAGCAGTTGCACTTTTGACCTTAACCACCATGGTTCCAACAATGCTACCTCCACCATCTGAATCAGAACCAAGACCATGAGAAAAAGCACTTGGACTTCACCACCACACACACACCTCCTCCTCCACCAACCCCCCCCCCCCCCCCCCCCCAAAAACCACCGAGAACGAATCACCTGACCACCATCAGACTCAAACACGACCACCACCCCAAAAAACTTCACAACCCCATATCCTTGCGGTGTCTGCAGCTCAAACAGGCGGTCGGACCTTACATATGATGTTCTAAGAACTCTATTAAAGGCCATAGGGAGTGAAAGTAAGTCTTCAACAGCGGAGACGACGCTAGGCGCAGGGCCATGGAGGTGCCACCGTGCATGAAGGCAATAACGGTGGCATTAGGCGCATCTGACAGCGGCCGTGGTGTCGTCATGCTCAGAACAAGCACGAAGAAGAAGAAAAAGAAGAAAAGGAGAAAGAGAGGGAAAAAAGGAGGAAAAAATAGAAAACATATCGTTTGAAGCAATATAAGGCCTTTGTTGGTGAAAAAAAGAGGGTTTTATTTAAATTTATTTTCCTGACGTTTTATCGCATTTCAGGAATTGTAGTCATTCATATAGTGATTTAGCGGTACCTTATGGAAGATAGCAAACCATGATGTAGAGCGAATCCTTTGTTTGATGAAGAATATCTGGGCCGGGCTGGACCCCGGACAAGATGGGTGGGCTAGACTTTCTCACGTAAGCCCATTTCTAAAGCCCGCTCGTTACCCTTCAACTCGCCCACGCCCACCCGTATATCACCTCCACGGCCAATTTAGTTCACCTCCACTTCCTTGTTGGATCCGGATCCCAAAAAATGAAGTTGCTCGTCGAGTTGGCCTAACCAGGCAGCAAATATGGCCAATTTGATAACATAATTGAGTGCCGAAATTATGAAAATCCAGTACTTAAATGAAATTAAGCTTTTTTGACCAATCAACTTAAAAACTAAATTTCGTAAACGAAAGACGAAGAAGATTCACTTGATATGGCAAGACCTAACCGACATAACCTATCAATAATAACCATTGTTCTATCTTCATAGAGCAATTTTTCATATTTAGATGTTAATTGCCAATTAGCATCAACTAAACATTTGAACTTTTATGTTTTAGCAATGAAGATCATAAAAAGTACTTAAATTTTCGACACTAGTATCTTCTTTTTACCAAACAAGCCCTTTAGTCAAAGAGATCCTTCATTAGGGCTGACAATATCCCCTCACACAGAGGAGACGTAGTACCTTTGTCATTTGATCAATTTGTAAATAATTTAAAAAATCAAAAGAAATTATTTATCTCATGAGCTACATACACACTTAGTCTAATCTCATTGGCAAAACTATTTTCCACCTCATCCAAGTATTCGAGTAATATAAACATAGCTCTCTCCAACTACATTTTATCCAAAATTCCTTTCCTTGAGTATGAGTATTGAGTCAGAACAAATAAGGTTAACTTAGGCCATTTAAAGGAAATCAAGATCCCAGTGCAATCATGGCTCGTGCCACACCGAACATTCCCAACATTTTCTTTCCTACTTTGGCCTGAGGAAATTTTCCTTTCATAGTTACTCTAGATAGTGCATATCAAAATATTAATATTTCTATGTACTTTACATTCACTGAACACTTCATATTAACATTTGAAAACATAATTCAATTCGAAAATCTTCTAATATAACCCAATCTGGACCAAGATTGAAACCTGTGTTTTACCTCTTCAATGGTCATGACATATTTGGATGCACGTATATCACAACTGGCACTCGTACATAATAAGCAGCTCTTCCTTCAAATTCAATCTCGACTCAAGACAGGCAACTGTGCAGCCAACATTCCCGCAAACTTTTGTTGGGCACAAGGAAAAATCATTCAGTACTCGGTAAATCTACAAAAGAGTACAACAACAAGCAGAAAATGATACCCATTTACCAGGCACACGGGAGAAGAGAAGGAAAATTTTCAAAAAAAAAAAAAAACGAGCATTATCACAAGATGAAAGGAGGGCAATTCACAGCTGAGATGCCTATTGACCTACTTTGCACGCTGCAACTAATTGTTCCTGAAGCAGTGCTCCATTCTATGTATGTACAACTTCACTCTTTCAGTGTAAACCATGCTTTAACACCGCCCTTGACTGCATCGGCTTCAACACAAAGAATATATCGAAAATTCCACTGGGCAAAAGCCCAGTGATTTCGACTAAAAGGAATTCGTCTTTTATGCCAAAATTTGTAAATTTGAATCCCAATGTCTTTATAACATCATTCAATCAGCTCTTTGTCTCAAAATCTCCTTTGCTGTTCGCTGCCGAAAATAGGGCATATCATCCTGTGACAGAGAGTTTAATCAATACATAGGAAAAAAAGGTTCCTTCAAATCTCGCTCGTTCAAATATCTAAGCAGAAAAACCACTCAAGATGTGGATGAACGGTATACACGCAACCATGGTTTAAAATTGGCACCAAATTCTGTTTTAGAGGACAGAAACTAGCTAAACAGAAACTAAGCTAGGAGAGTAAAAAGAGGAGCCGATCCAAGCCTCCGTCCGTCTTTTCAAGAACTTGACAACCATGAATGGAGATAAAATATCAAGTCATTCAATTAAAGCCCAAAATACTAAATAAAGTACACAAACGGTGAGGATGGCAACCTCCACCATCAAAGCCTTCTGACAAGCATACTCATTTCACTCCATCTCCCATAACACTTAAATCTATCAACTACACTCACTTTATAAGCTAGCGTGCAAATGAACCTCCCGCAATCCATCTCATATGACCTAGTGGATCTTATTAAAGGCCTATATTATCTTGCCTCAAGCATTGGTGGCATTATTTGATCTCATGTGTTGATAAGGTCCAGAACCATAGTATAAGTATACAACTTATTTCCCCAATAAGGTCTGGGCCAACACTAACAGGCATATAGAAGCAAAATTACATATCATTAAAAGATGGGCAAAAACCACCAAAAACCCCACACTATGTCTCATTGTGACACAATTACCCTAAACTTTTTTTTGTGACACCAAAAATCCCAAACTTGTACTTGTGTGCCACCCTCCATCAAAGTTCCATCAATGAGAACTGTTAAAAATCTAACCTACATGGACGCCGCAAAGCAAACGGTGATGGCACCTACGTGGCTTAAGTGAAATAAAAACGACGTTTTGGCTGGAAAAATCATATGATGAAACCTTGACGGATGGTAAATGTGTCACATAGGCATAATTTGAGGTTTTTGATGTCACAAAAAAAAGTTCAGGGTAAATGTGTTGCAGTGGGCATAATCTGTGCTTTTTGTAGCTTTTTCCCTATAAAGATCAATATGGTATAAAAGAAAAACGATTCAAAATGCACAAAAGAGCAGCAGGCATTCATAGATTTATAACTTATCCACGCCCAACTTTACAGGCCTCACCTGGGTGAAACAAAGCTTAGACCCTCTGCTATAGAAATCAGCATACTTGATCATGAACATGCCGCAGTCAAATCTGCTCATAGAATATAGGTGAATTGGTAAAGGTAAGTCCTCCTCCAACACAATGAACAGGAAACCTAAACAACCCTATAAAATATTTCAGTAAAACAAACAAAAGCAATTGAGAAACCGGTACATGAAAGATTACCAACTACCTAAGGACATTTTTTGGCTTGCAAGGCTCATTTCCAACATTCATGCTCATAATAAGATCTAAAGAACACTCAATCTGACTGAGACTTTTAGTTTATACTGCTGAAATCTTGAATAAAAATGAGTTATACATTATATAATGAATACGTTATGTATAGACATCCCGATGCAAGAGCAAAATTATTTTTAGTACTTTCAGCAATTTTCTTCTTTATTTAGTCTTTTTTGTGTTATAGGATTAATAAGTGGTATGTGTTAGTAAGGTGACTTTTAATGAGGTTGAATGGTTGAGGATAGAGTTTGTTTATGTTTAATTGAGGCTTGAGACAGTCTTACATTTGCAACCACAGTATAGATAGGTCTTGAAGTGACTTTTCATTTCTCCATTCACTAAACAATGGTGGTTTTTCTAAACCCAAGAATATCTATTTTCTGTTCCAACTTCAATTCTTCTTATTCTAGCATTGCTTGTGGCTCTAGCTGTTCTTTTACATCCTCAATGCCGTTATTCTCCTAATGGTAAGTACATGAAAAAAAAAATATAATGCTAGAGGAAAATAAATGGAGAAAGAAGTTTATTTATAGGCAGTGAAATAAAGATACGAAACAGCATACCCATTTTCCTGTGCAGGCAAGCCAGAGACATATTCTTGGTCCCATGAGCCTACATCTATGTCTTTCCCGCACTTGTCCTTCACCTCATCCACAATGTATCTGGCCTGAGGCATTAATTAAGAATATAGTAACGTACATTAGAAAAAATCTCCCTATCGCTCTCTCTTCAAAATAAGGCAAAAAGCTCAAATTAAAAACTCAATAGACATAAAGCATACCAGCACTTTCAGCACTCGAGAATCCGTCCCTCCAAAGGAATCCAAATATTGAAATTTCTCATCTTTCTTGTTGATGATGGCTAGACACCAATGTTCTCTTGGTGGATCGGCACAAATATCTAAAACAGAACTCAAAATTAATGATGAACCATCAAGAGGACAAAAGGCAAAAACTAAAAATTAGTAAAGTGTTGTGACCGAAAAAAATGAGTTTACTTTATCGCAGTCGATTAGGCTATAACCCAACTTTTTCTGGGTAGTCCACGTTCTGACAGCTTTAAAGTCATACCCACTCGTGCCACTTGTTAACTGGAAATCAACATGTAAATTAAAAATTTGTCAATAATACCCAAAGCGAAACGAGAATGCTACACACAAAGCGCAATCGATGAATTCATGATGATAAAGATGATTGGAAATGTGATTAATCATTGTTGGAATCCTAAGGACAAACTGTATGCTTGGATAGCAGAAAATGCAGGTTTCTCGACACCAAGTGTCCTTTGGCCATTGGGTGCAACAAAATTTTTTGGGGAAAACTAGTTTAAACATCAATTTATATACTCAATCCTGCCCGGAAACCTCCTAACTAAGAACCCAAGAAAATCCTAAAGTCGAGCCCTTTCAATGTCCATACAGCACACAATGACGGCTGAGAGATGATAAGGGGAGAAATCAGGACAAAGACTAAAGAAGAAACTCAGCAAGTTCTGACAGAATTAAATAGCAACAGTCAGAAATCAACCCTCTTGTAGAAAAATGTGTTGAAAAAATGACACTTCAAGACCTTCTGTGGATCTCTTTTCTCCCTTTCCTTCAATAACTCAAGATATAAGTTTATGACCTGTGAAGGAAGGATGTAAGATCAAATAAAGGGCTTGCTACATTCCAACACAGCATTTATCATCAGTGAGTGGAGTATGATAAAACAGTTTAAATGTAAATTCCATCAAAAAGAGGATGCATGTACATGACAAATTACCTCATCATTTAACCAAGCATCAGGTCGAAGGCACGACAGAGTTTTTCCTGTGATTTTAATGCCAGATTTCTCATGATTCACAAGAACCCTCCTGCTGCACATGCCAATCCTAATATTATCATATGAAATATATTGGCAACCATTTAGAGGAAACATTCTGTCTATACTCATACCATTTGCCAGAAAGTGCACGTTCAACCTCTGCCGTCTCCTCATCCGTAAGAGGAATGAAAGGTTCACTCGGTAACCAAAACATGAAAACAATAAGCTTAAAAAAATCTAGAAAGTAATCTAATGCGTTGGCTTTACTTGTTCAGTTCGCATCGTTCCAATACGCTCACGGGTTGATGAGATTACAGTCGCAAATTAGAGGCGCGACGAGTACATTAACTCGCACCCTCTGTGCAGATCGCGGGACTCACAAAACCCACCGACTTCCCCCCGTCAAATTGCATCGAGAAAACGAGTCGCCGTGATCAAGAAAGCGAGCACATGGTGCCCACCTGAAGAACCCACGAGGAGACCGAAACGTCGAGAGAACAGAGATGGAAAATTTACCTCCTTCGTCCCCTTCGTGCCCGTCTCAGCGTCCTGTTGAGGGAGGGCGATGAAAAAGCACAAATATCCCGAGCGAGAGTGGTGGGTTGACGGCGCCGTTTCAACGGATTTAACAGAGACGAAGGGAGTGGGGCACGCAGAAAAGGAGAGATTCTATTGGTCCACCATGAAGCTGAACCGACTCTGAGATTTGATACAGCCCATCTACGAAGTAATTTGAACGATGCTTATCCATAAATTTAAATGGAATTTCGATATTTTCAT
The DNA here is from genome assembly GCA_019149425.1 of Psidium friedrichsthalianum. Lineage (NCBI taxonomy): Eukaryota > Viridiplantae > Streptophyta > Magnoliopsida > Myrtales > Myrtaceae > Psidium > Psidium friedrichsthalianum. The sequence continues at coordinate 33,016 of JAGVVM010002725.1, forward strand.
CTTAGGGAATGAGATGCGATGAAATTATTTTGAAATGAGAAAAGTGTCATCGCAATCCCCGAATCACGAGAGGTTTGTGGGATAAGATTATACTTAGAAAATCTAAGATTTGTGAAAATCTATTTAAATGCCCATGGATGAGAGATACAATATTGTTTATGAATTTAATACCGCTTAAGTTTTGAAAACGACATCCACCTAAAGGTTCGCTTCTTGATACTTAAATTCATATCTTACGTGCAAAAAAAAAAACTTCTCGATTATTTTTTGAGAAAATTCCAAATAAAAATCCGAATATCCTCATTTTCTCAAATAAAGACCTAAATAGGAGTGTCGAACTAAACAGAATTGAATCGAACTGAAATTTCATACAATTTCAATTCAGTTCAATTTTCAGATCGGATACTAAGAAAAGCCATTTTTTTTATTGGTTCGAATTTTAATAGTTCAATTCGATTAATTGAACCGAACCATAAAAATAAAAACTTAAGCTGATGATTCAATCACGCTTACGAACCCAAAGACTCGAAGCCCTAAATTGAATCTCCATAGTCAAGCATATCTTTTAATGATTCGATTTAATTCAAATTTTTCAAAAAAAAAATCAAGCTAAAACTGCACCATTGACACCCCTAACCTAAAATCGATCTTATTTCAAATAAAGGTTCGAAATTGTCAAATATTCTCAAATAAAGGTCTGAAGTGGTCAAATCTTCTCAAATAAGGAGTCAAAGTAGCCAAATCGTCTCAAATAATGACTTTTGGCCAGACAGCAAGCATGTGACTATTTCGCCATCAGAGAAGGGGTATTTTAGTAAAAAAATTAAGTATATAATTTTCTTTTTTACTTTTATTTTTTTTCCTTTTTTCCTATCTTTTCTTTTTTATTTTTCTCCTTCCTCCCTAGCCATAGCCAATCATTAACGGCCTCTAGTGAGGATCGCCCTCGCCAAAGTCGACGAGGCAACGAGGGTGTTCCTCTCCTACGGAAGGAAGAGGCAAAAAATGAAAAAGATGAAAATGCCCTTCTTTGAGACTAATATGATCTCTTCAAGCTCTTATTTGAAACAAAGTCCACTTCATACCCTTATTTGATACGATTTAGCCACTTCATGAGCTTATTTAAAATGAGGTCCATTTCAAGCCCTTATTTAAGAAAACAATAATAGTTCAGGCTCTTCCTAAAAATCCATTCAAAAGTATACAATAACTTAAAAAGTTATTTCATATTTGGCCCAAAAAAAAATACTTATTTCATGAATAATGAGTCTTTTTAGTTATTAGGCTTTTGCTTCTTACCACGATGGATCAAGAAACAAGCCCAAAATCCTTTTCTTTTTTTTTTTGCCAATAGGCCCAATTGAAACGAGAATTGGATCTGATTCCTAGTGAACACGCGCAATATGTGATGTGCATGCACGTAACCGCTATCCATATAATGCAAAAATAGAATTATAAATGGGATTACACAACGGCTATAGTTGTTCTGTCGATATCTCCGATTTGAAATAGGAGAGGTGAGGATTGGACAATCGAGAGTCTATCGAGTCTCGAATTGTTTTATCCTTAGTAAATCAGTAAGGAGACCGGTATTCATAATAAGAAGTTTTTGCAAAAGTTAAGGTTTCGTTTATATTGTGAAAATTGGTGCACCCACAAGGCGATACGAAAATTAGAGGAAGCGAACACGGATTGAAAGGTGCATTGCAACCTAAAATCCAATCCATCTTCTTTTTTTTCTTTTCCGTTCAGAAAAATCCAATCCATCTTGACAAGACATCGATCGATTAGCACATATCGAATAAAAATTATAAAAAAAAAATTAGAGAAATTGCAAGCTTCAAGTGATCGAATGAGGCCAATCGTAACGATAAGCTCTAGTTCCTTTGACACGATGGGTTGTGGGCCCACGTGCACGTTGATGTGGCCCAATGGGTCCTCACGTGTTGGAGCCCCGGTCGCCGGGTTGGCTGATTTGACCCGGTCAACATTGGAGTAGCTCTTCTTTCCCCGACCTTTAGTTAGCATTTCTCCGATGCTCCTGGTATTGCTTAAAAAAAAGACCCCCACCTTCAAATTGCAATGACCAAATTACCCTCCGATCCCTTCTCTCTTATTTAATCTGAATTGAATCATATTATTCATCATTTTAAAGTTCCGCTTATTTTATGCAGTGTTTGATTTAAGGATAAAATTAAGTCAAAAGATCCCGATTCAATATAAATTCATGAGGAAGTGGGATCTCTTTAGGATCTATTCCAGCGTTTAGAAACTAATTAATTGGTAAAGATATATGTCCTTGATGCCCCGGCCAAGAAAGAGATGCAAGTAACTATGCTAATGGTGCTTCAACATAGATTTTACATCTTCGAACCAGGCTAATTTTGGAGCAACTTTGTGATAATGTTGGAAATTTTCACATTGAGGATGTAATTGTTACTATACTTTTCGCAAATCTTCGAAGAAAAAGGAAACATGTATAAGCATAAAATTCTCATTATAATACATGATATGACCCAATTTATGTTTCCGTTGGAAAAGATAAGGATATAACAAATTTGGAGCCCATCACTTAAAATTCGGATAGAAAGATTAAGGGAAAAAATGAGATGGAAAGATCAAGGCCGTGGATGATGCTGAGCAAGGGTTGCCTAGCCTAATGGCTGACGAGGGCCCGGTGACCCTTGTGATCAACTGAAGAAGAAAACCAAAGGGAAAAAATTAAAAATTAAAAAATCAATAAAAAATTCAAAAGATAGATCGAAATGTTATCAAAAATTGTCTAAGTGAGCGCCGGTCGTGCTATGCAAGACGGCCGGCATTCACATTGGCGATTCTTGACTAATATGACTAAGTTGGCCAAAAAAGTAAAAAATCTAAAATTCAATTGATAAACTTAAAATGTAATATTGAATTGGCAAAAGTGAAATAAATTTAGAACTTTTGGATAATTTTGCCACCCATTATGTTTCCAACATAGGAAAAAACAACTAAAAAGAGGAGAATATAATAAATTTGGAGCTCATCACTTTAGGGTCTGTATGACCACCATTCTTATCCGAAAAAGTGATTCTAATTAAGATAATTTTTTCTAATTCTGTTCCCTAGATGAATTTTAGAGAATCAAAATACGTTGGTAACTGCCCAAAATTTTTGTTCCTAGAACAAAAACATGTTTAGTAACTACACAAAATTTCTATTCTTGAGAATAATTACTTCTCTCAATTGTTGTCATTTAAATCAAGTAATTACATAGTTGCTTTGTGAAATTTCATCCTATATTTCAAAATTAATCTAAGATTAATTCATATTGATTCTCTTATATAATATATTGCTTATTGAAATGTAAAAATAATATCAAGAATCATCATGAGTCATTTTGCCATTTATTGTGGGGTTTCATTGAACTCTTTTAAGCGAGTAAACAACCGACACGAGTGACACCCTTATTTTTGCAAAGAAAATGCACCGCACTACCATATATTGGTGTGCATTTTCAGTTATAGGAAATCAAATCTTAGCCTTAATTCATCGAAAACTTAAGAATGAGAGCTTGCTAAGTGATCACGATGGTTATTTTTGTCCTTTTGCAAAATTTTCTAAAACTAGACTAAATATACAGTACAAAAACCTAGGCAAATCATAACAAAAAAAAAATGAAGTGCACAATCAAGGAATCGTGGCATTGATAAATGCATCATATAGCCCTAATGAAGCCTCAAGGCTTAGAGAAATGTGATTTGAGTTTAATTTCAAAGGTATTTATGATTTTTCTAAAAAAGAACAAAATCTATGAAATCCAGGCTCAAATTTGTGAAAATGAGGTCAAACTAGCCTAATCTAAGATTCTTCTATTTTTAGGGATTTTTTGAATTTTTTTAATTTAATATCTTATATATTTTGTTTGAAATTGAGACCTCATTTTGTTTTAGGTCGAGGAAAAAGTGACAAGAGAATTGAAAGAAAAATGAGAGATATGAGACTTCATTCTATTTTATGATTCTCAAAAGTAATTCTTTTTTTTTCGAAATCAACTTTTTTTATTCTTTTTTTTTTTGCTCCAAAATCATTTTGGGAACATAATCAGGAGCAAACTCATTTATGTTGATAAACAAGATTCTTATCTTTTTTTTTTGTTTCGAGGAATAGAATCAGAGAATCAGAATGGTTGTCATACATACCCTTAAATTTCAATAGAAAGATTAAGGGCAATTTTGTCAATTTAGACAAAAATTAGATGGATGGAGACGAAAATAACCCCATATAATATTGGGGAAATAAATTCCCCTTTTCATTTTCATTTTTAGTATTTTTGCTTTTGGGATTTGCAACCCAATAACAGGGAAGTAAAACTCAATCTTGACATCATCGAAAAGTCAATGTCGATCCCCAGCGCAACCTATCAAATTCCCCCACATTGACTAATGCGACCTCACTACACTAAAAAAATTACAATATTTAGACCATAATCCTGCCACAGATTAGCATTTTAAATTGTAATCAACGCATATCCTAATTCTTTGTGGACAGTAGATCGCCACCCGAATTCGCCATCGATCGCGACCGATCGGACGTGTTCCTCCTTCGTCTTGGCTTGTTCGACTTTGCGGTTTTCCTCTTTTTTTTTGGTTCTTACTTCCCATTTTAATCCTCCTTGTTCCATAGTTGAAAGTCAAGAGATCTCGCCCCTCAGTGCATCGAGCAATGCTCAAGCTAGCCAAAGGTCCGTTCATGACATAATTAGAGTTTGTGATGATTACAAAAAAGAGTCAATACCACGAAAGTTTTCAAACTCGTACACTTATGAGAAACTCACTCCAGATTATATTTTTAATCATCAAAAACTCTAAATTGATACGCATTCGACAAATTTACCATAAATTATTATACTTATGATAAATTTACCCTCCGTTAGTCTTCGTTGAATTTTATCATGAAATTACTGATTTAGATGACACGTGGTAATTGCTAGATATACCACTTTATAAATTTTTACCATATATTTTTCACATGTGTATTAATTTGAATTTTTTTTGTAATGTTAATCTAATTTAGTGAAAACTAACGAATGGTAAAATTTTCAAATGTGTATCGGTTTGAGATTTTTTGTGGTCAAAATAATTATTTTATGGTAAATTTATCATAGATGTACCGGTTTAGGATTTTTGATGATCGAAAAAAATAATCTTAAGTAAAATTTATCATATATGTATCAATTTTGAGATTTTTTATAGTAAAAAAATAGTATAAAGTAAAAGTTTTTCGTGATATTAATTTCGTAAAAAAAAAAATGTAGTTTCTTTATCGGCGGCTGTTGCGCTCAATCTTTATAATATGGGAAAAATCACCACCGCCTTGTTATGTCGAGAGAGAGAGAGAGACAGAGAGAGAGGTTTCGCATTTGGTTGGCTTTGCGGTCCAAAAGGCAGCTTTATGCTGATCTCACCTTGCATGCCCTGTTTTCACCCTTCTTGGGATCGTGGAGTTGAAGACTTGGGAGCACATCTTTCTTCTATTATATTATTTCTCGACAAGCATCATCCTGAATTCATCTTTGTTTCGATTTTGCCACTTTTTCTTAAGTTAGAAAGAACACTTCACCTTGCAGAAAAGAAAAACAAAAAAAAGAACGAAGATTTATGTTCTTGTGAGGACCTTGGATGTCCGTAAGTCTAGGGTTGTTCAACAATAGCTAAAAGGTCAAACTTTAAATTTTAAAAGCGTAAAGATTGGTAACGGGAAATCGCTTCCAGCACGTGTCCATAATATAAAATTTGTAAGCATGTAAAATCATCACGAAAGCTTCTCGCGCGCAATGGTATAATCTTGCTTTTGTGACTGTAGCAGGAATTGCAACGTGGTTTCATCGATTTGATAACGTTAACAATAGACCGAATCAATTGAAATAGAACTGAAACTCGTTAGAATTGCATTTTTGCTCGAAAAATGATGAATTGATAGCCTCAACACAAAAAGAAAAAGTACGGGGGGATTGATCTACTCTATCGTGCTTTTATCAACTTCGGATAAATGAATCTTCCGTCACGGTTGATGTCTCTTGAAAAGGATTTTGACATATGCCAAAAAAGAGACTTGTTCCGTCAGGCGGTAGAAACATTCTCACTTCGAATCATATTAGAGTAGGACAATGCAAAATCCGCATGAATTATCAGTAATAATAAATGATCTTACTTTGTCAAAACTTTATCAATTAATCAAGATAATCGTTTTATGTCTAGAATTATATTATTCCCACTCGCAACACCCCTCCAACTCTCAAGTCTATAAAACCAGAGAGAATTGCGAGGTACTCCTTGTTCTCTCGTTGTATCTCCCTCTCTTCTCTCTCCCCATCGGCCACCGCATCTTCTTCACCTGCGAACCCCTCCCTTATCGACACAGTCTCTCTAGGCTCCTCCAAAAAAAAAAAAAAAATTTGTGCTTCTGAGTGATGGGTGTGACCTGCCGGTGCTCGCACACGTCCCACATCACCGAGATCATCACGACCAGCTTCTTCCGCCACAAGTCCTAAGCCCTTCAGCTCTCCAATTTCAAGACTCCTCCCTTTTCATTTCGCCCGATGGTGTCGAGCTGTTAACCAATTCGACCCAGAAAAAAGTACGCCGATCGTCCATGGCGGGTGGTGGTTGTGGGGGTTCGGCGGCGATCGCGTCTTCGCTTCAGAACCAACGAGTCTCTTCCTCTTCTGACGCCTTCTTCTTTTACGGGTCTTCTTTTTCTCTGGGTATGAATTCTGTGCTCTTTTTCTACACATGACTCGCGTTTTTTCTGCATAATCTGTGTATTTATGGTTATGAATATGTTTATGATTGGACAATCTGGGGTTCGTTGACATATGGGTATGTGCCGGGTGACTTTTGTTGGCGTCTCTTTTTTTCTGGGTCAAAATCTTTTGTTGGGGTTGACTGGGTGAATCTAGTTAGAAAGATCGACAGGTGTGTTGATTTGATGGAGAGTTTCTCCTGCAAAGATCCTTACCCGGTTAAATCGTGATACATGTGATGGGATTAACCGAAGTTGCAGGATACAGAGTGTTAACTCTGTCGTTGCTCGATCCGAGGATGAATGGTTAAAGATTCTCCGAGTTTCATACATCAATAAAGTTTAACGGATGGTCCCAATGCGCCTTGTGGAAAGATGCTCTTTTGAACACGGATCTCACACCCCCATCTTCCATCGGTATTGTCGTTCTCCTGGCTTTCATCAGCCATTAGTTTAGCAGCATGGAGTGAACTGTTAGTGTTTTCATTCTAGATCTGTTGTTCTGAGTTGCTTCTAATGGGCTACTCTCCATCTAGAACTAGACCCGTTAAGAGTAATAACTCAGGTGACACAAAGGTTTAAGTTTACAGCCCATGAATTTCCCACAAACCATAATCGGTTTCGAAGGCTGCGAAGTTCTTTGTTTGATCAAGCAGTATATGACTTGTGTAACTTATAGGAAGAATTTAGTTCTCTGAGATGGGAGCATTTTCCGGGTGTTTCATTGCCGGCTGTTCTGTGGTTCAGGATCAAGATCCATGGTCAGTTTCGAAGATGCTAATGGTGGGAACGAATCGAAAAACTCCTTTTTCCACGCGTTTGATCACCATGAAATTGGGGAGGAAGACATGGATGATTATTTCCATCAACCTGAAAAGAAGAGGAGGCTAACGACTGAGCAGGTACATTTCCTCGAGAAGAACTTCGAACTGGAGAACAAGCTAGAGCCAGAAAGGAAAATCCAGCTCGCCAAGGACCTCGGTTTGCAGCCTCGGCAAGTTGCCATATGGTTCCAGAACCGCCGGGCCCGATGGAAGACCAAGCAACTGGAGAAGGAATACGAAGATCTGCAAGCTAGCTATAACAGCCTCAAGTCTGACTGCGACAGCCTCCTCAAGGAAAATGATAAGCTGAAAGCTGAGGTGAAAACTATACTGAAACATTCAAATACGAAATTGCTAGTTAGTGTGAAATCTTACCATTTGGAAAGATTCTAGGATTAACATATGTAGGACGATAGCCACTGGCACATTGCTTTCGCTGGACTTTTGTCATTGTATCGGCTCACATGTGGAGGGGATTGTTAGAAACAGGACGAACTTGGAGCATTTTGAATATTTAGCTTTGAATATGCTAATATGGTCAAGATGTCACTCTGCAGGTTCTTGTCCTTACGGACGAGCTTCTTATCAAAGCAAGAGGAGCGAAAAATTCCAAACCGGCCAAGATGTCATCTCGTGGACCACTAGAGAATCCCATCGCCCGTTCCAACCAAGAAGAAGAGGGAATTTCGACGGTGCCCTTTAAACAGGAAGATATATGTCCAGGCAAAAGCGAGATATTGGATTCCGACAGTCCAAATGGTGACCATTCTCCGCTAATAGAGCATGGCGATTCCTCCTATGCTTTCGAGCCCGACCTTTCGGATACATCCCTGGACGAGGAAGACTTGCAGACTGAGAACCTACAGCATCCCTGCGTCTTTCCGAAGCTAGAAGAAACTCAAGATGATTACCCCATCTCGTCCGCAAACTCATGCCATTTCGGATTCGCTCCTGAAGATCAAGCCTTCTGGCCCTGGACTTACTAAGCAATATTGGTATCTCTTTGCTTGTTTCTTCCATGAAACTGGACTTTCTGTGAATTATGACTTTAAATAAGCAATCAACTTCATCGATGGTGCTCAATGCAGATCTGATGCTGTACTCTGCTGTAGTTTTTACTCTTTCCACCCAAAAATCATGTTAATAGTTGTTCACCCCGCCTTTTGCCGTGCAAAATCCGTGTATCAAAACTGGATCATCTGATGTTCGGATACCTGAATAGTCACAGATGCTATTTGGCATGATGTGTTTGTGTACAAGGGAACTATCGCCACTTCGATGATCGGACGGCAACATGCTTAAAAACTTTGCTAATGCTTAGAGATTGAGGAATGCCCGAAATTCCCCGTGGCGCTCGAGTGTGTGCATCAGTCGGTCTTCTATTGCCTATGGCCGTCCAATCCTATGATTATCGGTGTCCAGATTCCAAGAGAATCAGAGAACTTCCTTAGATCCGTTGAGATATTAAGGTATGTCCTTTTCAAATGGTTCCATTTCTTAAGCCTTAGGAAAAGGTCTTGAGTCTTGAGGTGGTTCACTTCACTTCATGCCACCGCTGGGAACTTGTTCTGACGAGAGTATTTAATCATGTGGAAGTTGGGAAATCTTAATTGAGCTTAATACAAGATTAGCGCATATGATTAGAGCATAATTAGCTGTTGCCCTCTGCTTTAATGTTGCTGTTGGGTGGGTCAAGGTGCTCTTTAGACTAGACTATAGAGGTCGCTTTTAGACGCGAGCATTTTCTGGATGGATAGGATTAATTAATCGGGGGTCAGTGGTTTTAGACCTGTAAAGGTCTTAATCATGTCAATTAACTTCTTTTTTTTTTTTTTTTTTGTTGGTTGCCTTTTGAAAGTTGCACATTTAGCACCTGATGTGAATCTTTTGGTACATATTCATGGATGAATTTCGTTAAGCCTCTGTAGTGATAGAAGACGCACGCGCTTGCACGGTATCTAGGTGATTATATCGATGAATTTATTTGGAATCTCGATAAGCGAATATTATTAGTTTGTAATCACGAGATGCGGCGTTTGATCCACGACAAGAAAATGTGTTTTATATAAGTAAAGTTATTTATCGTTTTGCGCTCGTACGAACCATATAAAGTTTACTTTTATAAAATTTTGTTAATCGAATCGAAAAGGTTGCGAATGAGCTATCGCCCGCATTTAATTATCATGTCTTTCGACCGCATAATGCGATGAATCCTAATCATCTATCAGGGTGTACGAATCAGATGTTGTTTAACGTGTTAAGAGGCATTTCAAGACACTTTCCTAGTGACGGGCTTTTCAGCGCAACGAGAATCCGCGCTGTACCAATGGGCACGTGCCACGTGTGCGTGGAGTAAAACCTCGGCTAAAACGACGTCGTCCAATGTCCACGTCGGACCGTTCGCAATCACGTTTCCAAGAAACGATGCCGTGGAATCCGCAACTTGGTGGGCCCAACGACAGGGCTTTCGCCGAGCACGTGGCAGACGATCCTGAATCGATTGGCTAATCAACGGGGCGGGCGAAAAGAAGGGGGGGCATCGGGGCCCACCACTAATTGTTCTTTCTTTGGAAGCAGATAAGAAAGGGACACCCAGGATGTGGACCGGGGTGGGTCCCATGATTCGCATGGCGGGCCACCGCGACGGTGACCTCTCCGAGTGGTCGAACCGGACGGAGCGGGTCTCTCGTGAATCGGGTCTATCCACCCCGTTGATTACGTGTTTCCCATCCGAGTCGGATTTGCGAAATCCACACAACCAATTATCGTGGTTTGACCCCAAAAAAAAAATAAAAAAATGGTCCGTCGATGGTGGTGGTGACGTCCCATATGCAATTGAATTACTCAAAATCCATACAGAGTTGAACATATTTGTAGTGCAAAATTACACCACTCTTTCCCCTCCATGGAAAAAGTGCCATTTCACCTAAAAAAGATCGATCAATTGGAGAAACATTTATGATCCATTTATTTTATAAAAAATGAATAATTTGATAAATATTATCCTTAAGAAAAAAGTTGATATTGCTTACAAAATTGAACAATCAAAAATTATTTTCATTATTTACCAAAATATTTAGATATAAATATTGATGATCATTTTTAAAAAAATAATTTTTAATTTTTTTTTGAAACAAACGAAACTTTAATAGAGTTCAATTTCTCAAATTTGCATTTAATAATCAATTGATGCAATTTTGAATTCAACTTTGCTGTAAAATTTCATTGTGCTCCGTCTTCCCAAAATCTTCGAATATCAAATCAAGTGATGATGCACTGGCGAGGAATCGAAAATTTTTAGCTCAAATTTTTTCTAAAAAGATATAATCAATTCGAGAGAATGAATGTTACGAAGTGATTAAGGGTTGATGGAAAATTGTATCCATATAATATCATGTCCAATACTTAAGGAATTGGTCGATTTGTCTGTTTCATTTCTTTTTCTTAATTCCACCATTCCTTATTGGACATGATATTATATGGATACAATTTTCCATCAACCCTAATCACTTCGTAACATTCATTCTCTCGAATTGATTATATCTTTTTAGAAAAAATTTGAGCTAAAAATTTCGATTCCTCGCCAGTGCATCATCACTTGATTTGAATATTCGAAGATTGGGAAGACGGAGCACAATGAAATTTTACAGCAAAGTTGAATTCAAAAATTGCATCAATTGATTATTAAATGCAAATTTGAGAAATTGAACTCTATTAAAGTTTCGTTTGTTTCAAAAAAAAAATTAAAAATTATTTTTTTAAAAATGATCATCAATAATTTATATCTAAATATTTTGGTAAATAATGAAAATAATTTTTGATTGTTCAATTTTGTAAGCAATATCAACTTTTTCTTAAGGATAATATTTATCAAATTATTCATTTTTTATAAAATAAATGGATCATAAATGTTTCTCCAATTGATCGATCTTTTTTAGGTGAAATGGCACTTTTTCCATGGAGGGGAAAGAGTGGTGTAATTTTGCACTACAAATATGTTCAACTCTGTATGGATTTTGAGTAATTCAATTGCATATGGGACGTCACCAACCACCATCGACGGACCATTTTTTATTTTTTTTTGGGGTCAAACCACGATAATTGGTTGTGTGGATTTCGCAAATCCGACTCGGATGGGAAACACGTAATCAACGGGGTGGATAGACCCGATTCACGAGAGACCCGCTCCGTCCGGTTCGACCCACTCGGAGAGGTCACCGTCGCGGTGGCCGCCATGCGAATCATGGGACCCACCCCGGTCCACATCCTGGGTGTCCCTTTCTTATCTGCTTCCAAAGAAAGAACAATTAGTGGTGGGCCCCGATGCCCCCCCCTTCTTTTCGCCCGCCCCGTTGATTAGCCAATCGATTCAGGATCGTCTGCCACGTGCTCGGCGAAAAGCCCTGTCGTTGGGCCCACCAAGTTGCGGATTCCACGGCATCGTTTCTTGGAAACGTGATTGCGAACGGTCCGACGTGGACATTGGACGACGTCGTTTTAGCCGAGGTTTTACTCCACGCACACGTGGCACGTGCCCATTGGTACAGCGCGGATTCTCGTTGCGCTGAAAAGCCCGTCACTAGGAAAGTGTCTTGAAATGCCTCTTTAACACGTTAAACAACATCTGATTCGTACACCCTGATAGATGATTAGGATTCATCGCATTATGCGGTCGAAAGACATGATAAATTAAATGCGGGCGATAGCTCATTCGCAACCTTTTCGATTCGATTAACAAAATTTTATAAAAGTAAACTTTATATGGTTCGTACGAGCGCAAAACGATAAATAACTTTACTTATATAAAACACATTTTCTTGTCGTGGATCAAACGCCGCATCTCGTGATTACAAACTAATAATATTCGCTTATCGAGATTCCAAATAAATTCATCGATATAATCACCTAGATACCGTGCAAGCGCGTGCGTCTTCTATCACTACAGAGGCTTAACGAAATTCATCCATGAATATGTACCAAAAGATTCACATCAGGTGCTAAATGTGCAACTTTCAAAAGGCAACCAACCAAAAAAAAAAAAAAAAAAGAAGTTAATTGACATGATTAAGACCTTTACAGGTCTAAAACCACTGACCCCCGATTAATTAATCCTATCCATCCAGAAAATGCTCGCGTCTAAAAGCGACCTCTATAGTCTAGTCTAAAGAGCACCTGACCCACCCAACAGCAACATTAAAGCAGAGGGCAACAGCTAATTATGCTCTAATCATATGCGCTAATCTTGTATTAAGCTCAATTAAGATTTCCCAACTTCCACATGATTAAATACTCTCGTCAGAACAAGTTTCCCAGCGGTGGCATGAAGTGAAGTGAACCACCTCAAGACTCAAGACCTTTTCCTAAGGCTTAAGAAATGGAACCATTTGAAAAGGACATACCTTAATATCTCAACGGATCTAAGGAAGTTCTCTGATTCTCTTGGAATCTGGACACCGATAATCATAGGATTGGACGGCCATAGGCAATAGAAGACCGACTGATGCACACACTCGAGCGCCACGGGGAATTTCGGGCATTCCTCAATCTCTAAGCATTAGCAAAGTTTTTAAGCATGTTGCCGTCCGATCATCGAAGTGGCGATAGTTCCCTTGTACACAAACACATCATGCCAAATAGCATCTGTGACTATTCAGGTATCCGAACATCAGATGATCCAGTTTTGATACACGGATATTTGCACGGCAAAAGGCGGGGGTGAACAACTATTAACATGATTTTTGGGTGGAAAGAGTAAAAAACTACAGCAGAGTACAGCATCAGATCTGCATTGAGCACCATCGATGAAGTTGATTGCTTATTTAAAGTCATAATTCACAGAAAGTCCAGTTTCATGGAAGAAACAAGCAAAGAGATACCAATATTGCTTAGTAAGTCCAGGGCCAGAAGGCTGATCTTCAGGAGCGAATCGAAATGGCATGAGTTTGCGGACGAGATGGGGTAATCATCTTGAGTTTCTTCTAGCTTCGGAAAGACGCAGGGATGCTGTAGGTTCTCAGTCTGCAAGTCTTCCTCGTCCAGGGATGTATCCGAAAGGTCGGGCTCGAAAGCATAGGAGGAATCGCCATGCTCTATTAGCGGAGAATGGTCACCATTTGGACTGTCGGAATCCAATATCTCGCTTTTGCCTGGACATATATCTTCCTGTTTAAAGGGCACCGTCGAAATTCCCTCTTCTTCTTGGTTGGAACGGGCGATGGGATTCTCTAGTGGTCCACGAGATGACATCTTGGCCGGTTTGGAATTTTCGCTCCTCTTGCTTGATAAGAAGCTCGTCCGTAAGGACAAGAACCTGCAGAGTGACATCTTGACCATATTAGCATATTCAAAGCTAAATATTCAAAATGCTCCAAGTTCGTCCTGTTTCTCAACAATCCCCTCCACATGTGAGCCGATACAATGACAAAAGTCCAGCGAAAGCAACGTGCCAGTGGCTATCGTCCTACATATGTTAATCCTAGAATCTTTCCAAATGGTAAGATTTCACACTAACTAGCAATTTCGTATTTGAATGTTTCAGTATAGTTTTCACCTCAGCTTTCAGCTTATCATTTTCCTTGAGGAGGCTGTCGCAGTCAGACTTGAGGCTGTTATAGCTAGCTTGCAGATCTTCGTATTCCTTCTCCAGTTGCTTGGTCTTCCATCGGGCCCGGCGGTTCTGGAACCATATGGCAACTTGCCGAGGCTGCAAACCGAGGTCCTTGGCGAGCTGGATTTTCCTTTCTGGCTCTAGCTTGTTCTCCAGTTCGAAGTTCTTCTCGAGGAAATGTACCTGCTCAGTCGTTAGCCTCCTCTTCTTTTCAGGTTGATGGAAATAATCATCCATGTCTTCCTCCCAATTCATGGTGATCAAACGCGTGGAAAAAGGAGTTTTTCGATTCGTTCCCACCATTAGCATCTTCGAAACTGACCATGGATCTTGATCCTGAACCACAGAACAGCCGGCAATGAAACACCCGGAAAATGCTCCCATCTCAGAGAACTAAATTCTTCCTATAAGTTACACAAGTCATATACTGCTTGATCAAACAAAGAACTTCGCAGCCTTCGAAACCGATTATGGTTTGTGGAAATTCATGGGCTGTAAACTTAAACCTTTGTGTCACCTGAGTTATTACTCTTAACGGGTCTAGTTCTAGATGGAGAGTAGCCCATTAGAAGCAACTCAGAACAACAGATCTAGAATGAAAACACTAACAGTTCACTCCATGCTGCTAAACTAATGGCTGATGAAAGCCAGGAGAACGACAATACCGATGGAAGATGGGGGTGTGAGATCCGTGTTCAAAAGAGCATCTTTCCACAAGGCGCATTGGGACCATCCGTTAAACTTTATTGATGTATGAAACTCGGAGAATCTTTAACCATTCATCCTCGGATCGAGCAACGACAGAGTTAACACTCTGTATCCTGCAACTTCGGTTAATCCCATCACATGTATCACGATTTAACCGGGTAAGGATCTTTGCAGAGAGAAACTCTCCATCAAATCAACACACCTGTCGATCTTCTAACTAGATTCACCCAGTCAACCCCAACAAAAGATTTTGACCCAGAAAAAAAAGAGACGCCAACAAAAGTCACCCGGCACATACCCATATGTCAACGAACCCCAGATTGTCCAATCATAAACATATTCATAACCATAAATACACAGATTATGCAGAAAAAACGCGAGTCATGTGTAGAAAAAGAGCACAGAATTCATACCCAGAGAAAAAGAAGACCCGTAAAAGAAGAAGGCGTCAGAAGAGGAAGAGACTCGTTGGGTTCTGAAGCGAAGACGCGATCGCCGCCGAACCCCCACAACCACCACCCGCCATGGACGATCGGCGTACTTTTTTCTGGGTCGAATTGGTTAACAGCTCGACACCATCGGGCGAAATGAAAAGGGAGGAGTCTTGAAATTGGAGAGCTGAAGGGCTTAGGACTTGTGGCGGAAGAAGCTGGTCGTGATGATCTCGGTGATGTGGGACGTGTGCGAGCACCGGCAGGTCACACCCATCACTCAGAAGCACAAATTTTTTTTTTTTTTTTTGGAGGAGCCTAGAGAGACTGTGTCGATAAGGAAGGGGTTCGCAGGTGAAGAAGATGCGGTGGCCGATGGGGAGAGAGAAGAGAGGGAGATACAACGAGAGAACAAGGAGTACCTCGCAATTCTCTCTGGTTTTATAGACTTGAGAGTTGGAGGGGTGTTGCGAGTGGGAATAATATAATTCTAGACATAAAACGATTATCTTGATTAATTGATAAAGTTTTGACAAAGTATGATCATTTATTATTACTGATAATTCATGTGGATTTTGCATTGTCTACTCTAATATGATTCGAAGTGAGAATGTTTCTGCCGCTTGACAGAACAAGTCTCTTTTTTGGCATATGTCAAAATCCTTTTTCAAGAGACATCAACCGTGACGGAAGATTCATTTATCCGAAGTTGATAAAAGCACGATAGAGTAGATCAATCCCCCCGTACTTTTTCTTTTTGTGTTGAGGCTATCAATTCATCATTTTCGAGCAAAAATGCAATTCTAACGAGTTTCAATTCTATTTCAATGATTCGGTCATTGTTAACGTTATCAAATCGATGAAACCACGTTGCAATTCCTGCTACAGTCACAAAAGCAAGATTATGCCATTGCGCGCGAGAAGCTTTCGTGATGATTTTACATGCTTACAAATTTTATATTATGGACACGTGCTGGAAGCAATTTCCCGTTACCAATCTTACGCTTTTAAAATTTAAAGTTTGACCTTTTAGCTATTGTTGAACAACCCTAGACTTACGGACATCCAAGGCCCTTACAGGAACATAAATCTTCGTTCTTTTTTTTTTGTTTTTCTTTTCTGCGAGGTGAGTGTTCTTTTCTAGCTTTGCCGGGAAAAGCAGCAAGTAACTATTTTTGTTTCTATTTAACAATAATTAG
>JAGVVM010002726.1:0-26717 GCA_019149425.1 Psidium friedrichsthalianum
AAACCGAAGTACGAATTTCGAGTGAAAAGATATTCACGTCGCCATCGGCTTCGAACACCTCTCTTTTTTGCGTTCATCGAGTTGTCAGCCCCCAACCCCCCATCTCCTTTACCTTCTTGTTGTTCTACTCCCACCTTTTTCCACCCACCGCCCCACTTATCTTTGTCTCCTTTTCGACGCACGATGCTTGTGTCCCCCACTACTCCTTTTCTGCTCACTTTCTTCCCCATCATTAGCAGGTGTAGCTCGTGGGGTGAGAAGTTGAAGACCAGAGCTGTAACATTATCTGCTGGTTCCTAAACCTAAACCAATTCATCGTCCACAGATTCCTTACTTCCATGTACAGATCGTAGAATATACTTCAGGTTGTCCTCCTCTTTAACACACCCAAAACTATAGAAGCGATTCCTCGCTGCTTCAATAAAAAATCAAGCCCGCGGACCATTTTAGATTCTGAAGCAGTAATTGCACAAGCAAGACTTCCAACAGAATTTCCCACCAGAACAGTAGGCCTTCTGAATCTCCCAATCGGGAAACAGGGCATGACAAAGCTCTTCATGGCATGCCACTCATTTTCTTGACATGGAACACCTACGCCTCGGTGGATCGGAATGCCCCCATTAAAGTCGACCGGCAAGGCATTCTACAGTTTTAGAACACGCTGCACGTGGATATACTTCTAATGTGATGGAATATCTAAAAACTGGAGGCCAAGCGGATCAATTAGTCAACTCTTGAAACATTTCTCGGAAGGCATAGTAATGGATAGGATCGGAATCACAAAGCATGCCATCGATGTCGAAAAGTATTGTTTCCAGTAGTGCAAGAACCACCAGAGAACTAGGGGAGAGAGGCTAAATGAAATGGAATTTCAATGTTAGTTGATGCCCCTCGCCTGTTCCCACTGGTGTCTTGGATCTCTCTTTTAGAACAATGGCCTTAGATCCCTCTTTTCATTGCCAAGATAAATCAATCGTTTGTGTAGCTTGACCGTTTTGCAAGTACCATAGGTAACATGGATGCCTTCCCAAACTTTATCATTGAATTCAAGCCCCACCTCGACTACCTGGCAGTGAAACTATTTCGCAGAACATTAGCACATAGCTTGATGACATTAGCAAAAGTTAATCGGCTGAGGCTAACTTCAGTATTTCTCATTGATGAAACATTACAAGAGCTTTCATGTCATGTCCGTTGGCAACATAGCCAGATATCGTGCTATTCCATGAGACAGCTGTTCCTAACACCACTCTCACATTCATTAATTCTTAAGAACATCTGCGAAACCGATCCTGCATATTCGATTGGCAAGTCCCGCGAACGCCACAATACATCACAGAAATGCTTTAAATGATAATCGAATTCCTAGAACGAATGCAACAATGAAAAATACACCATCAAGTCATTGAAAAGTTGGACTATAGAGGATAACATCACAACCCCAGAAATGCAAAAATCAAATTACAGAGCTAAATAAATTTCTATAATTTTTTTTATCTGAAAAATGAGATTAACAAAAGTAATTCGATTCCAGATTAATTTTGCAAATTTTCTTTGGCCCAATGAAGAGAAAATTAAAGGAAAAATACTGAATATTTTTTTATATTTTTGCAGCCTCAAATGCATTTTATTTCCAATATTTTTCCAAATTTCTAAAAAAATATTAAAAAATATTGAAAATATGAAAAATCATTTATTGGTCAAAATTGGTTCCCTAGGCTTGGCCAAGGTCTTCAAGTTGATTTTTAATTTTATAAATTTTTATAGATTTTCTATTAATTTTCGAAAAATAAAAATACTAAAAAATACCAAAAATATGAAAAATCATTTTTTTGTCAAATTGGTTCCCTAAGCTTAGCCAAGATCCTCAAAGTTTGATTTTTTAATTTACAAAAAAAAATTAGATTTTTTATTAATTTTAAAGAGAAAATATGATTAAAAATCGGGTGTCAATAATATATAGCCCATCATCCGAGTGTTGAAGCCGGATCTTTGGTTTGCTCAGAGAAATAAATGCTTCTTCGGTCGAAGGCACCAACTTGGAGAGGGAATACAGGGCGTTCCCACACGTCTTTCATCAACTTTCTGGAAGCTTGCCGGAACACTCAGGAAACGGTCACCTTAGCCTACGTTGTGAGACCTCGCTATCAGGACCGATCTGAACGCTTGGAGTCTGCAGACCACGCGGTTGCCCAGCACAAGAAGGCCGTCAAATCTGCTGATGAATGAGCCTCACTGTTGATCACGAGAGAGAGAAGCTGGTAGAACGCTAGCTTTGAACCAGACTTACTTCGAGCATGACCCGAGCGACATCGTGATGAAGTTCAGATGTAAGTGGTTGGAGGAGAGGCTCGACGATTTAACGGCGAATATAGCTTTCGAGAGAGATTTGATCGAGAATCTAAAATTCACCATTGAACATCGAGATCAATGCAGCCAGACAAAAGGAGATTGTACCACTTGTTTTCAGCTTGCGGACCTTGAATCCTAGATTGCTCAGTGTAGGCAGAACATTAATTTCGTGGAGAGCCAGTTGAGCTCTTTTGTGATGCTTATTAGGGCTCAGTTTGGCTTCACTTTTCCTCCACAGTAAGCTGTTGTAATACCCTTTATGAATGGAATTAGAGAAAAAGCTTCACCTATTTGTACTTTTATCTTCCTACCATCTCTTCTTCCGTAGTAGCATGAATGACTTAAGGTATTTCTCACACCTATCTTAGTTAGGATCAGAGCACCTCTTGGTGAAGACATTCTCATGACATATGGGTCACCATTGTCTAGAGTATAATTTCCTGTCGCAGCAACCTTCGTAGGACGAGGTCATCCACCTCTGCTAGATCAATCCGCTACTGTCAACTGTACTTCCGAAAGAATACGTAGGGAACGTATTTCTACCTGACTGGTAAGACTACCTCTGTTTTATCTTATCTCGACAGATGGTGACCGTAAGATGATGGCCTACAGTCTAACAGACAAAGGCGAGACCCCATCACTCCCTTGATGATGATACCGAGGACACGGAAAAAGGATTCGGCGGCGCCCCTACCACCACATTTGAGATTCGGACCAGCCATGTAAATAATTACCGCTATGACCACTCGATCAATATTCCAATAAATGAACCAGGCCACCTGTTGTGTGCCCCACTTCACTCGTATCTTGTCTCTTTCGGCGCCCACTGTGTTGGTGTCGGTTCCCTATGGCGTTGGCAGAAATGCCCACATGTCATGCTCAATAATGAAACACCTGTCCCCCAAAGTCTCCACGCGATTCGACTCCGAAGACGTCAAAAGGCAAGGCTTTGATTGATTTAACCAGAAATGCGTTGTGAGGTCGGTTAATAAACTTGCTTCTATGGGTTCTGATTACACCGTGTATGCTTTTCAACAAAAATACAGGAAACCCCTCTCAACACCTTAAGCATGCCCCAGGCCCGATGGATACATTCACTACGTCATCAAAATACATAGCCCATACGTGCTCACTAATTGACGCAATTCCGTCTCCGAGAGAAGGGACTTCTTCGTTTGTCCCCAGAGTTATCGGCTAAGGCATCGGCAATTTCCCTGTCCTTTTGTATTCATCAAGATTATCTCTGGTTTTGCTCTTTACGGGAGTACCTATGATTCCCTGCAAAAGTAAAGAAAATAATTAGTACGTTGATCCAAGAGAGATCGGTCCATGACTCATCTAATTGGTCCAACATCATTTTATATATTATTATTTATTATTATTATTATTATTATTTATTATTATTATTATTATTATTTGTTGTGGAGAAACAAGGCAAAATTTCTTAGGAAAACTGGGGTGATTTCTTCAAAAAGAATCTTCTTGCAGATTTTATAACTCTGAAGAAACGTGATAAAGTCCTTTGATATTTATAAATTTCTCGTGAAAGTTTTCTTCTTTATCACAGTGAATTTTCAAAGGTAAATTTTTCGAGAAAATCTCATTTCATTGGAGAAGGAATGATGTGACAAATCCTTTATTGGTCAATAAAATTCCCTGAAGGGATTTTTCCACATTCATTTCATTTTTTTAGAAACGGGGGCACCAATTTGATTTTATTTGCTTTGAAAAATGACTATAATGCTAAGTTCAAAATTTGACCGACACCTAACATAGACCAACAAAAATAAATACAAGATAAAGTTCGAGGTCTTACTTTTACCTGAAGACATACCAATGATATAGACATGCACATGAATCGTGAGTTTAAACCTTACCCTATCTACCCTAAAGGCTTACAAATTGAAGTGAAAGAACTTACGGCAATGCGACAATCTCGCACACATAATCATGATTAGCCGTGATCCCACGACGTAACCAGGATTAGTCGGGCCTTTCCACTGGTCGACTGCTCGAGTCAAAATTATAACCCCCCGTTTTGGTAATCTTACCAAGCCTGAGGCCTAATTTTTTAAGATTCATTTTGAAAAAGAGGTCAGGATTGAATCTGAATAACTTTCGAGTAATCTCACGCCGAACTCTAGAACCAAATCACAATACCATCCTAAAACTAGTGGCCTAGGTCCGCACGGGCATGTATGATGTAGTTCTAAAGCAATTAATCATGCACAGCAGTTAAATTCAAACACCGCTTCAAATGTGCAAAAATTAAATTCCAAATTCCCACACACCAAAACTGCAAACAAGGGGTTAGCCAATAGCGGAGTCGCCAAGCTGTCGCGACCCTAAAAATTTTTAGAATCGGTGGAAAATTCCCAGGTTAACGGATTATCAGATTAATTAAATTGACTAACCTAATACGAACCTCCAAAGCCCTAACCGAATCGCAACTTTGATTTTTGTTCGAACGATTTTAGAATTTGGAGTCGCCACTAATCATTTTTGGTAGGTCGATTAGAAACCTAAGCAATTAGCGGAGAAATAAATACTTCTACGTACCAGAGATTATGCAGTTCGGAGACTTGGTTACGCTAGTAATTAACTAATGCCCTTTCGGTACCTTAATTCATGGATATCCTAATTTGGCAACTCAGGCTTGGTTTACTCCTAAATTTTGGTGAGGTGATCACTTTTTATA
This sequence comes from Psidium friedrichsthalianum, assembly GCA_019149425.1. NCBI lineage: Eukaryota > Viridiplantae > Streptophyta > Magnoliopsida > Myrtales > Myrtaceae > Psidium > Psidium friedrichsthalianum. The sequence continues at coordinate 5,051 of JAGVVM010002726.1, forward strand.
TTTTCACTTTTTAGATGGAATGCATGTGATGACATTTTTTTGGTATTTTCAAAACATTAAAAATTCCCTGAAGCCAAAAGAGGAAGTGAACTAACGACTTCTGTACAGTGTCGCGACCTCCAGCAGGTGGCCTCGACCCTACCTCATTCTGGGATCTGATGATTGAGAAATTAAATTACGAAAAGTAAATTTAGCAAATAAAGGACCTCCAGCAGGAGGCTTTGCCTTAGCTTGGCCTACCCTTTCTGGGTTTTAGTGGTGCAAAAATTAAATGCGGTAAATAAAGGACCTCCAACGAGGGATTTGCCCTTGGCTCAACCTACCCATATGGATTTGATGGTGCGAAAATTAAATTATAGAAATTAAATGCGATAAATAAAGGACCTCCAACGAGCGATTTCGATCTTGGCTCGGCCTACCCATTCTAGGGTTTGATGGTGCGAAAATTAAATTGCAGAAATTAAATGCGGTAAATAAAGAACCTCCAACGAGAGACTCGGCCTTGGCTCGACCTACTCATTCTGAGGTTTGATGGTGCGAAAATTAAATTGCAGAAATTAAATGCGATAAATAAAATATCTCTAACGAGGGATTCGGCCTTGGCTCAGCCTATCCATTTTGGGGGTAATGGTGCGAGAATTAAATTGTAGAAATAAATGCGGTAAATAAAGGACCACCAAAGAGGGATTCGGCCTGGCTCGACCTATCCATTCTGGAGTTTAATGGTGCGAGAATTAAATTGCAAAAATTAATGCGGTAAATAAAGGACCTCCAATGAGGGATTCGGCTTGGCTCGGCCTATCCATTCTGGGGTTTGATGGTGCGAGAATTAAATTGCAGAGAAAGTAAAGGCAATATATACAAAACCTCCAACGGGTGGGTCGGCCTTCCCATTCTGGATGTTAGATTTGTTAAGCAAAAAAAATGCAAAAATTGTAGTACGAATGCGACATGTGGATATGAACATATGAGTACGACATGACATAATCGAAATTTAAATCAATCTATTTGGGCAACGAAATTCTCGAAGATTTTAATGGCTAGGATTGTTACCTGATTTGACGGATTTGATTGCCGAATTTGGACCTCGTATCACCTTGAAGATTGCGGCTCAAACGACGGGGATGAACTCTTGATTTTGTGTTGATCGATAAAGGAATTGGTGATGATAACCCTCTACTTTAAACTCGCACCATCTTCAAATCTCTCTCTCTTTTGGTATTTCTTCTCTCAAATTTTCTTCAATCTCCTAAAAACCCTTTTCAAACATCCAAAATTCTCCCTCCAAACTCTCTTCGTCCTCCGTTTATAACCACTCATTTATCTCTCATTCTAATTTCTCCACTAACTCTATCTCACATTCTAATTTCTCCACTAACTCTTCTTCATCTTCATCTTCCTTTCTCCATCTCTATCTCACATTCTAATTTTCCCCACAACTCTTCTTCATCTTCATCTTCCCTTCTCCATATCTATCTCCCATTCTACTAACTCTTCTTCATCTCCATCTTCCCTTTTCTATTCTCATCTTATTTTCTCTATCTATTCTTCTCCATCTTCTCTTCTCCATCTCCTCCTCTCCATCTTCCCTTCTCTATTCTAATTTCTCTACTAACTCTTCTTTTTGCTATTTGTAAATAATCCTCAAGTTGTTAGGTATTTGCACTCTCATCACTGAGATTTTAAGTATTTGCAATTCAGTCCCCTAAAAAAATATTTTTTTAAGTCCAATCTCTCACAATTTTCGACACACCTTCCTATGGTAGTCGAAATTCACCGCATGTCAAATTTAAGCTCATTTCTCGTCGCTCAAAATAATGCAAAATTTAATTAAAGCCCTTTGTGCAAAATTGAGTCATTCTGGGTATAATTGGGCCAGATGAAAATTTAAAATATTAGAGGACAATATCACAACTTCTAAAAGTGAAAAATGAAACTAAATTGACCAAATTGAATTTTTTAGGCCCGATCGAGATTATGCTCGTGAAGGAATACACGATCCCGGATGGGATTTTTTAAATTTGCAATGGCCAACATGAAAAGGGATTTAAAGAAAAATATTAACTATTTTAATGTATTTTTGTGGCCTCAAATGCTATTATTTATTAAATATTTTCCTAATTCTAAAATATATAAAAAAAATACAAAAATATGAAAAATTATTTTGTTGAAAAATGGTTGCCTAAGCTTGGCCAAGGCTTCCAAAGTTGATTTTGTAATTTTTCTCATTTTTTTCTTAATTTTTTTTAAGAATTTTCGAAATAAAAATATGCGAAAAATACTGAAAAATATGAAAAATCATTTTTGGCCAAATTGGTTCCCTAGGTTTGACCAAGGTCCCCAAGTTGAATTTTTTAATTTTATGAACTTTTACAAATTTTTTATTAATTTAAAAAAGAAAAGATGATTAAAAATCAGGTGTCAACATTCACACTAGTCCCACAAAACCAACAATTTCATGTAGATTCAACCTTACTCTATATTTTTTGTGTATCATATCTTTAACCTCTCTCTCCTTGACTTTTGCGTGCTCGAGTCCAATCCCACACTGTTGACACATAGTTTTTAATCATTCTTTCTCTTTTTAAATTATAGAAAATCCATAAAAATTCATAAAATTAAAAAATAAATTTTGGAGACCTGGCCAAGCTAAGAAATCAATTTTGACCAAAAAATGATTTTCATATTTTCGGTATTTTTCAGTATTTTTTATTCTTGAAAATTCATAGAAAATCAAGAAAAAATGAGAAAATTACAAAATCAACTTTGGAAGCCTTCATCAAGCTTAGGCTACCATTTTGAACAAAAATAACTATTCATATTTTTTCTTTTTTTTTAATATTTTTCAGAAATTAGGGAAAATATTTCAAAAATTAGCATTTGAGGCCACAAAAATACATAAAAATAGTCAATATTTTTCTTTTAAATCCCTTTTCAGGTTGGCCATCACAAATTTAAAAAATCCCAATTCGGGGGTCGTGTATTCCTTCACGAGCATAATCTCGAATCGGGCTAAAATCAATTTGAGTCAATTTATTTTTTATTTGTTACTTTTAGGAGTTGTGACATTGTTCTCTAATATTCTAAATTTTCATCTGGGCCCCAATTATACCCAGAATGACTTAATTTTGCAAAAAGAGCTCTTAATTAATTTTGCATTATTTCCACAGCAAAAATGAAGTTACAATTTGGGATGTGTGTCGAAAATTGTGAGGAGATTTGGATTTAAGAAATATTTTTTAGGGACTGAATTGCAAATACTTAAAATTTCAGGGACTAGAGTGCAAATACCTAACTCTTGAGAATTATTTTGCAAAAACATAAAGAAGAGTTATGGAGAATTAGAATAGAGAAGGGAAGATGGAGAAGAGGAGATGGAGAAGAGAAGATGGAGAAGAATGGATGGAGAAAATAAGATAAGAATAGAGAAGGAAAGATGGAGATGAAGAAGAGTTAGTGGAGAAATTAGAATGGGAAATAAATATGGAGAGGGAAGATGAGATGAAGAGAGTTAGTGGAAAAATTAGAATGGGAGATAGATGAGTGGTTATAAAGGAGGAGAAATTGAGCTTGGGAGGGGGATTTTTTGAGAGAAAATTGGATGTTTGAGAGGGTTTTGGGAGATTGAAGAAAAATTTGAGAGAAAAAATACCACAAGAGAGAGAATTTTGAACTATGATGCGGAGTTAAAGTCTAGGGGTTATCATCACCAATTCCGTTATCGATCAACAAAAATCAAGAGTTCATCCTCGTCAACGAGCACAGCAAATTCGAGCTAAGTGTTTTTTTTATTTATTTATTTGTGGTTTTAGCGCAAATTAGCACAAATTGTATACACTTTCTCCATTTACCATTTCTCCCATATTTTGTGTCAGGAAAAAGGCCAGCCTCCTACCAGCGGCAAATTCCATGAAGGTGCAAATTATTCCAGACGAGCTCTCAAGTGCCCCACCAAATTTTCAGCAATCCGTCTGCGGATTTTGACTAGAATGTCGAATCAATTCCTTGTATTAATTTTTGCACCGCCAACCCAAAATGGAGAGGGCAAAGCCCATCCACTGGAGTCTTTTATTTATTGCAATTTAAATTCTTGCACCTTAAAACCCAAAGGAAGAGCCAAGCTAATGTTAGGCCGCTCATTGGAGTTTTTATTTACTGTAATTAAATTCATGCAATTTAATTCCCGTACCATTAAACCCTAAAGAGAAGAGGCAAGCCAATGCTAAGCCGCCCATTGGAGGTTTTTATTTACTGTAATTTAAATCCTGCAATTAATTCTGCACCATTAAACCCCAAAGGGAAGAGCCACAGCCAATATTAGGCCGCCCATTGGAGATTTTTTACTTACTGTCATTTAAATTCCTGCAATTTAATTTCCTGCACCATTAAACCCCAAGGGAAGAGCCAAGCCAATGCTAGGCCACCCATTGGAGGTTCTTACTTACTGTCATTTAAATTCCTACATTTAATTCATGCACCATTAAACCCCAAAGGGAAGAGCCAGCCAATGCTAGGCCGCCATTTTGAGGTTTTTACTTACTGTCATTTAAATTTTGCAATTTAAATTCCTGCACTTAAATTCAAAAGAGAGGGCCAAGCAAGGCTGAGCTATCCATTGGTGGTCTTTATTTATTGTCATTACTTCCTGTAATTAATTTTTGAATCACTAAACCCTAAAATGAGTAGGTCGCAGCCTGCACAGAAGTCGTTAACTCACTCCCTCTTTCGGCTTCAGGGAAATACTTAATATTTTGAAAATGCCAAAAAAAAATGTCACTCACGTACATTCTATTAAAAAAGTGAAACATCAAAAGAGAACACTCCACTAGAGCCTTAGGAATAAACCAAGCATGAGTTGCCAATTAGGATATCATGAAATTATGGTACCGTAAAGGGCATTAGTTTTAATAACTAGTGTAACCAAGTCCCCGAACTCATATCTCTGGTTCGTAGAAGTAATTAGTTCTCCCGCTAATTACTTAGGTTTCTAATCAACCTACAAAAATGATTAGTGGCGACTCCAAATTTTAAAATCATGTTGAATAAAAATCAATGTTGCGATTCGGTAGGACTGGGAGGGTCCGTATTAGGTTAATCTATCTAATTAGCTATAATCCGTTCACCTAATCGAAAATTTTTAGGTAGCGACACACACACCTACATATTAGCATCCCCACCCTCCAGTCCTTTTACTAGCAAAGCCGCGTACAACGAATGTTCTTTGAACTGATATCAGTACCACATTATTCTGAAATTGATTTGATATGTGTATATAAAATAGAGATTGAGTTTATTAGATGGTTTGTTAGATGGCACCAAATAAAAATATCACGTTATTATCAAATATTAATGATATATAAAATACTTATGTACTTTCCTTTGAGGTCTTTTCTATATCAAAATTTTATCACAACTTGTCGGCATATCATTCAACTCTTGAAAACTTAATAAGCCAATTGAAAAAAAAAATTCTAAAAATGCTAGACATTCAATGACGAAAGATGGTTAGAGATCACCTAACCTCTTCTCCCCCACATTTCCATTTATATGAGCAGGCCCAAGTTTGAAGAAGGAAAAAAGAAAGCAAACTCATATGTGAAGAAAAATTACAGTAGTTAGGGGTTATTGTAATAGTGAATGCATGTGTTTTAAAAAAGGAGACAGATTTCAATTGCGACATGGGCAACCTGAAGAATGATCACCAACAACCCTGTCCATTGACAGCAAGGAATTTTCCATACAGTAGTAGCTTTGTTCATTTTCGTGGGGGTTTGGAGGGAATAATTTGTGTAGTCTTCCATAAAAAAAAAATAATAAGAAAAAAAGAAAAGAAAAAGGGAATGAAGTGTCTAGACTTATTTTTAGAAGGAAGAAGGGATTTTGGGAGATAAATACGGGAACTTGCCTCAGTGCCTTGGCTTAGTTCCCATTTATTACAAGTGGACATTTGCTATTTTTATAAAAAGAAAAATGACATATGGTTGCTGATTTTGATCTTACGTGAATGTTTATTTTGAACTTTTAATTTGTTTAACGAGGTTCCATGAATTATAATAAATGTTCAAACCATAGACTATATGAAAATAATTTTGTCATCCTTCTGTTAATCCAAGATAACGGATCTATTGATATGACTTCCAATCCATTAGGTTGTGAGAAAAGTACAAAAAAAGTCCTATATCTATTGCATTGGTACTGATTTAGTCATAAACCTTTCAATGGATAATTAAGTCGTAAACATTTTGTATTGTACTAATTCAGTCAATTCGGGCAATTTTGGCTAGAAATCGTTTGTGTGAACACCAGAGGTGCCACGTAATGTGGCCAACATTGACGTGGACATTTTTAATAACATATTATTTAAAAATATTTATTTATTCCCTTTCTTTTGTTAATTTTTGCTTTCGTTGGCCAACCCTTTTTGGCAGCTAGGAAGGGCTAGCTAGCAAGCCCTTGAGGCCATTGGTCTTCACGGGCCTTGCACACGGTTAGGGGGGCCAAGACCCTCGCCAGGGTCGGTGATGGCCAATTCAACCCTCACTGACCAACAAGCCCTTGGCGCCATTGCGAAGGCGCAGTTAGCCCTCGCCAGTAGCCGACAAGGGTTGTCGACGACCCTTGCTAGACAGAGCCAAAGTTTAAGGGAAAAAAGCCAAAAGAAAAATTAATTATTTTTAAAAAAAATTATTAAAAAAATGTCCATGTCAGTGCTAACCTCTTACGTTGACATCGTCAACATTCACGTCAGTGATTTTCGATCAAAATTGAACAATTTGACTAAATTTGTACCAATGCAAAAAGATTTATGACTAAATTGGTCAAATCGAAAAGTTTAAAACTTAATTGGCACCCAAATAGATTCATTTATTGCAATGCAAATGTAGGTACTCATACCCAAATTATATTCATAAAATACTTCAATATTAAATCAAACTGGAAAAACACTTACCTAAATTAAGGTGAGAGTGTGGAGTAAGTGAGCACTAGAGAGAACGAAAAGAGAGAGTCATAAATGTGAGTTTGGTCTAAGGAAGCCGTCAACTCATTTATGACCCATTTGACCTTCATATTATGCTTAAACCCATCTATGAATCTTTTTATTATATATAACTAATTATATAACAACTCAATCATCATATATGGGTTACGAATTTAGTTTACAACTCATTTTGACAAGTCTAATGTTGCCTTAGCCACAAGGTTTTAGTTGATGGCGGAGTCTCGCGGTTGGCATGATCACAACAAAGGTTGTCTCGATGGTGGTGGTGAGTTTCGATTGTAGGGTAATGTTGGCGAGAGGTGAACAAACTGATGAAGACCTTTTCTACATCACTGAATGTGTATATACAAGTAATGGCAATCATTTATCCAGGCTCCCAAATTTATGTGGAATAGATGCATGATATTTTTCAATATACACATGATATCACCATATAAATTGCAAGATACACGAGATATTTTCAATAGGTGAAATTCAATAATTTTCGGATGCTGTCCATAACATATACTTGACAAGTTGTAACATTATTTGACATTCATGTTTCTAATCTGATGTTACGATTAGAATGTCATTGTGCAAAGGATACTAAACAGAAATTGGCGTTAGTTTTTTTTTTTTTTTTGGTCGGAAATTGGGCGTTAGTTTGAAAGGAGGTTTCAGTTTTGTACTTTTATTAGATAAATGATGTCCCGTGCAATTTTTTCCTTTAAATTTGGGCTTATTTAAAAAAAAAAAATTTAGAGTTCGAAATCAGGCTTTGCCTTGATGTCACACATCTCAAATTTTTAAAACTATGAGAGAAAAATTCAAGGGTGGCGTTTCAGTTTGGTTTAAAGCAAGAAATATCTTCCATTGTTATACGTGTGAAAATGAGACAACATGGTCTTCCTCTTATGCAGCACTGCCAGGTAATTTGATTGGTGGTTGAATGGGGAAACAAAGTAATGATATTCATAAATAAAGAAACAAGATTTGAATTTGATGATGGCACGCAGTGACGAAGTTGTTTAGGAAATTGTGGTCCATTATTAAAAGGTGTCAAAAAGTAGAACGCGGTTCACAAGATTTTTTAATATTCCAAAAAATTAATTTCTAATTCGAGAAACGACAATAGATGCTAATCCCCAAAAAGGTCAAAACGATTCTCGTCCAAGTCAATCTTGCTGGCTCGGTTCGGTTCATTCGCGAATACGTTAATTTCTTTATAATACGCTATAAAAAAAAATTAGACTCTGCGTACGATAATATTGAATACGATTAAAAATATAAGCATAGATTTGGTTTTTATTTGTAATTTGATAAATCACTTGAAAGATGATAATTGAGTTGATAAATAATTTGATTGATATGTTGTTCTCTAGAATGGAGCTATGATTTGTTATAAGTAAATACTAGGGGTGAGCATGGGTTGGGTGGGCCGGGTCCAGACATAGACCTAAACCCGATTATGTTATAACTGGTTCCCAATTTTTGAAATTGAGATCCTACTCTATTTATCCTAGAACCTATTTTGAAAACGACCATTTTTCGGTCCGGTTCCAGGATCTACCTAGTTTCCCTGTTTTTCAGTCATCCTCAAAAGAAAATAAAGCCAACGGTTCCAGGGTCTACCAAATTTTTCTGTTTTTCAATCATCCCCAAAAGAAAACAAAACTAACGGTGCAGAAAATATATTCACTTCACTTAGGCTGCGGTGAAGACTGGGCGACATCCCCAGAGGTGAGTGTGCTGCGGGTGCGTGAGGCAAGGTTGTAGCGAAGACTTAATCACTTCACTTATGGTTTTTTTTTTTTAAACAGCATGTAAAATCGGTTCTATAAACCGATCTGGGTAGGTTTTTACATAGATTCGGTTCCCGGACCGATTTGAACGGACACCGATTCCCGATCTTATTTTTCGAGTGGTCCGATTCGCGTACCAAGTAAACTCGATTTTGTTGCACACCTCTAGTAAATACCGCAATAAACCCCATAATAGTGCACCCAAGATAAATTTACTCTAAATTATTTTGTTACGACAAAAATTTAAACTAGTATATTTGTGACAAATTTAGGTCAAACTAATTTTTTAACCACCAAAAATTTCAAAATTGGTACACCTATGACAAATTAACCCTCCATTAGTTTTTATTAAATTTATCGTCAAATTACTTATTTAGATGACACGTGGCGTTGACGGGTGTATCGGTTTTAGTTTTCTACCCAATATTTATCATAGGTGTATTGATTTTTGATTTTTTCGTAGTATTAAATCAATTTAACAGAAATTAATGAAGGGTAAATTTATTAAAGAGTATCGATTTGGGATTTTTTGTAGCTAAAAAATTAGTTTGAGATTTATTGTAGTCGAAAAAATAGTTTAAGACAAATTTATTACAGATGTATGAGTTAAAGTTAATACTTTAAAATAAATTTATCATAAATATATTAATTTTAAATTTTTCTTCATCTACCTGTTGCATACACCAAAGGAGGAGCGGATGCTCCCGAAGAGCTCTCTTTTTTTTCTGCCCTCTTTTTCTTCTTCTTGGGATCGTAGAATACACTCGAGTATCTCGAGAGATGAATTGGGGCAACCATTCCAAATCCACAATATCTTAATGAATGAGTTCAGAGAAGATGCGTTCCAGCTGCACAAAAAGGTCTAAAGATTAAACAAGTGAAAAGGCTGGACGGAGAGCATATGCTTTTTGGGTAGAGAAGATGCCTTCCTGTTGCACAACATTAAGAATTTATCGACATGGACCAGTGCGATGCGCTTCTTAGGAATTTGCAGTGGAGAAGACCTCGCCCTCCGATCTGTGTAATTACCTAATTGGCAAAAATTCTCATCAACCATGCCTTTGGGTCCGAGTGTTGGCCGGCGTTCCCGGCCTTCCATCGTCTACTACGACACCTTAGGACCTCCGTAGTCGTATTCTAACAACTAAATATCCAAGAAATCGTGTTGGCATACCTGATTTCGCATCCATGGCCGATCGACACGCAAAACCGACAAACGGGCTTCGGAACTTCCCCTTATGACCCTCGGCCGCCTGGCGTCGATGGAGCTGCCGACCGTCTACTCTCTCTCTCTCTCTCTCTCTCTCTCACTAACCTTATGGAGGAGAAGAGGAATGAAATGGCATTAGAGAGGGCTAAGGGGGGGTCCTAGCCATTTATAGAACTTCCGGCGGGCCCTCCCATCACGGGCCGGGCCGGGCTGGACTTGGCCCACACTAACTAGGCCCATATACGGCCCATTAAGATACCTTAAATCCTTTCTTTATTAAACCAATACCGTATACGATAAATTAATACCGTATAACGGTCAATTACAATTCCAATTAAGGCGAGCCCATATATGGAAAATTCTAACATTCTCCCACTTGGGCGAGCATTAATTGAAACTGTACTTTAGTGCGCGCCTTCATATTGGTTTAAGGATTAATCTTAACGGCCAATCCGATCCCATAAAGTCTCAAACACCGGATCATGCCAGTAACTGCGTCAGCAGACACAGAGCCATCCATGGTCACGAGTGTTCTTAACTTTACTGATATGGATTTAATATGGTAGTGTGGCAATTGGATAACACCTCAAAAGAGATACACTTTATGTGTTATCCACTTTGTCGGACACCATTCTCTCTCCTTATGTGACACAGAACCTGACGTGCCACTAGAGAATATCTATATGGTTCTAATGAACCTGCATATGTCTCAGCTTTATAGTTAACTTTTCTTTATGTGTAACAAGACATATAAACATGGCTAATAACCAAATGCCCATAGCCAATACTCGAGACTTACACATATCTCAAGATTTACAAGAATATGTATTTAACATTAATAGTGCTGCAAGCACTTCAATACATATCATCATATTACAAAATGTAATAAAACACAGATGTAAACTTTATTAGAGCAAACTGAAAGATGCCTCCCACTAAATCACAGCATCCAATGATGCCTCTAAGCCCATACTAGCGACATGTCGTTCAAAAACACAAGGGCGAAGACCTTTAGTTAGTGGGTCTGCAATCATATCATCTGTGGAAATATGCTCTACTGCAACGTCACCTTTCTGCACGGACTCCTTTATGGTCAGAAATTTGACCTCCATATGTTTAGACCCCTTAAGACTTCTGTTGTTGTTAATAAACAACACTGCAGAATTATTGTCACAATATAACTGTATGGGTCTATCAACAAAATCAAATACGGTCAACTCCCTAATGAGGTTCCGGAGCCAAATCGCCTGAGTAGCAGCTGAAAAGCATGCTATGAACTCCGCTTGCATGGTTGAGGAGGATATGGATTTCTGTTTCTCACTTTTCCATGATACTGCACCGCCGCTAACATAAATATGTAGCCTGTTGTCGACTTCTTGTCGTCTTGACAGCCCGCAAAATCTGAATCCGAGTATCCAACAAGCTGCAGGTTCTGAACACGCCTGTATGTCATGATGTAGTCCCTTGTCCTCTTTAGGTACCTCAAGACCTTCTTGGCAGCAACCCAATGATTATGTCCTGGGTTTGACTGATATCTGCCGAGAAGTCCTGTCGCAAAAGCGATGTCTGGCCTAGTACAAACTTGAGCATACATGATGCTCCCAAGTGCACTAGCATAAGGTACATTCTTCATTTCGGATTTCTCCATCTCGTTTGAGGACACTGCGAAAGATTCAACTTATCACCTTTACAGACAGGAATAATACCTGGCTTGCAATCCTGCATGTTGAATCTCTCCAGAATACGATCAATATATGCCCTCTGAGATAAACCCAAAATGTGGCGTGAACGATCCCTATGGATTTCAATGCCAAGGACAAAGGACGCCTCACCAAGATCCTTCATGTCAAAATTCTCTGACAGCATATGCTTCGTCTCATGCAATAGATCAATATCACTGCTCGCCAGTAGAATGTCATCCACATAGAGAACAAGAAAAATGTATTCTCTCCCACTGACCTTGCAGTATATACACTGATCCACTTTATTTTCAACGAAGCCAAATGAAGTGACAACGCTATGAAACTTGAAATACCATTGCCTGGATGCTTGCTTGAGGCCATAGATCGACTTCTTCAGTCTGCATACAAGGTCACTCGAATCATCAACCTCAAAACCTTCAGGTTGAATCATATAGACTTCTTCTTCGAGATCTCCATTCAGAAAGGCAGTCTTGACGTCCATCTGGTGTAACTCCATGTCAAAATGAGCCACTAAAGCCATAATCACTCTGAAAGATTCTTTAGAAGAGACGGGAGAGAATGTTGATTCATAATCCACTCCCTCTCTTTGAGTGAAACCTTTGGCTACCAGTCTGGCTTTGAACTTCTCTACCTTCCCTTTGGAATCCCTCTTCGTCTTGTAGACCCATTTGCAGCCGATCGCCCTATGACCTGCAGGCAACTTGACGAGCTCCCAAACTCCATTATGCCTCATGGACTGCAACTCATCTTGCATCGCATCCAACCACAGGTCTGATTGTTCACAGCTAACAGCATCCTTATAAGTAACTGGATCAACTACACAGCCTATGTCATAATCCTGTTCACCCAGATAGACTATATATTCCGGTGGGATCGCTGATCGTCTTTGCCTAACAGACCTCCTTAGTGGAATTTCCTCAACTTGAATCTGCGGCTGTGGGGCTTGATTTGCTTCATCAGGAACGGTATCAACCATAGGATCCTGAAGCTCAACAGGCACAGTCTCCGGTATGAGAGGCTCCATAACAGTCTGTGTTGGAAGAGAAAACGATGCAGTATTACCCGCCGTACTGTCACTTTCAATAGTCTCTGAACAGGTACCCTTTTCGGCCACGTCGAATTCCAGAAACTTCGCTGTCTGTGACTCTACAATCCTTTGGCCTCCATTAGGATTGTAAAATCTGTATCCCTTGGAATGATCTGGATAGGATACAAAATAGCACCTTGTGGTCTTGGGATCCAACTTGTTCAAAGCTGGATTATACAGCTTCACTTCTGCAGGACAACCCCAGACCTTCAAATGATTCAGGCTGGGTTTCCGTCCAGTCCATAACTCAAAAGGAGTCAGTGGAGCAGCCTTAGTGGGAACTCGATTCAGTATATATAGCGCTGTCTTCAAAGCTTCACCCCATAGGAACTTAGGCAGGTTGGTCCTACTTATCATACTCCTCATCATATCCATTAAGGTGCGATTTCGCCTTTCGGCCACACCATTCTGTTCAGGACTCCCAGGCATAGTGAACTGTGCCACTATCCCAGAATCCTCTAAGTATTTGGCAAATGGCCCTTTAAGCTGTCCAGCATCGCCATGTCTGCCATAATACTCACCACCACGGTCAGATCTCACAACTTTGATGACTTTTCCCAACTGTTTCTCGACTTCAGTCCGAAATATCTTGAACTTATCAAGAGACTCAGACTTTTCCTTAATCAAGTACAGATAACCATATCGGGAATAGTCATCAATAAATGTGATGAAATAATAATTTCTACACAATGTTGGAGTATAGGGTCCACTTATATCAGTGTGTATGACCTCCAATAGGTCAGAAGTTCGAACTGCACCCTTTTTCTTTATTTTGGTCATCTTTCCTCTACAACAGTCCACGCAAGTTTCCAGGTCATCTTTAAGAGTAGGTAAAATGTCGGCTTTTACAAGCCTTTCTACTCTATCCCTGGAAATGTGACCAAGACGTTTATGCCACAATGCGTAAGACTGTTCTTTAGGTAGAGGCCTTTTGGAGACAACCCTTTCGGCTGTATAAGCTACGTATATGTCGTTGGGAGTTAAACACAATCTGTACAATCCATTGGACATGTTGCAGCACCCAACTTATTTGAATTATAGAACATAGAAACCACACTGTTCTTTATTTCAAAAGAGTAACCACACATGTCCAAACAGGATACAGAAACCAAGTTCCGTCTAAAGGAAGGTACATAGAAAGTGTTTCTTAACATCAAATTAAAACCAGACTCTAGAATTAAAATGACATCTCCCACGAACTCAACAGCAGCTTTATTATTATCTCCCACTATGAGCTTTGACTCATCCTGATTTGGCTTCCTCCGGTTTATGAACCCCTGTATGGTAAATGCAACATGATTAGTCGCACCACTATCTAGCCACCACGAATTGGATGGGGCTTCAGATAGATTGGATTCACAAACCAGTGCCAAAGAATCAATACCTGTCTGCTCACGTTTAGATAGCCAGTTCTTATATTTAGCGCAGTCTTTCTTCATGTGACCCCTTTTCTTGCAAAAGAACATCGGTCACTATCCTTCTTAAAGGATGCTTTCTTTGGACCCAATTTTCAGATTGACCAGTGGTGGGACGAGTATCTTTAGGAGTATGAGATTTAGGCTCCTTGCCCTTCCTATTGGTGGAACTAGTGGCAACCATGGCAAAGTTTCCTGCATCTTTCTTCAATTTTTCTTCCTCTGATACCGCTCTAGAGATCAAATCATTTATAGACCAAGCCTCATCCTGTGAGTTGAAGTTGGTCTTGATGATCCCAAACTCAAGGGAAGGGTATTCAGGGCTTGATGCACCAACACGTTTTCAGAGATTACTGTACCTAAGGCATTTATTTTTGTATGCAAATCCAGCATTCTTAGGATGTAATCCCTAACACCTCCCATACCCGTATACTTCATATTAAAAAGCTGCTGGATGAGTGTTCCAACCTCAGCATTAGAAGATACTCGGTACCTGGCTTGCAGGGCTTCCATCATTTGTTTGGCGGTGCAGTCAGTTGGAAGGCCACTCTTCAAATGTTCCTGTATGGATCTCTTCAATGACAGCAAGCAGATCTTGTTGCTCTTTTCCCAGGCGGCAAAATGCGCCTTTTCAGGCCCTGCACTGGTCTCCTCGAGGTCAGCAGGTCTATCTTCATTAAGAGCAATATGAACATCAGCCAGTTCCATAGCAAACAGAAAATCCTCCTTCCATTTCTTGAAGTTTGAACCATTCAGAACCTCTATGGTAACGGAGTTGCCATTCACAGAAAAGGTGACTGAAAAATAAGCAATACTTACCATTAGCATCATGTGAAGACAGTGTAACTTTAAATCCTTAAAAGTACACATTTCAGAGAATTACACACATCATCATATAATCACCTTTGGGCAGAATACATGACATGCAATTGTAAATTCCCTACATGACAACGACCATGAGAATATATTCCAATTTTCGTGAAACACCACCTTTGGGTGTATGAATCACTAGAATCAGTCACTTCCCAATATATGTTGTTCATGTATCCCTCCATGGCCTGACGCACAATCACCTCCTTTGGGAGTATGACCATGTATCAAAACAGGAGACATCCCACCACAATGCGAGACTGATATTTCTCCAATTCAACTGAGTGTGCCACTTTGGCGGTCACAACCCAATCAAATCTTTGAAACTCTCTCACACCAGGGATATAAACTTCATGCCTCACATTTACCAAATGGTGTGATTTTAAACTTGATGACATGGGCAATTGTCATTAAAATCACAACCAGTGCTAATAGAATTGCTTCCTCATTTGTGGGTTTCAGTTGTGTCAGTGCTCAATAAACTCTACACATTCCTTATGTGGTATTCTATAATTGAGCCAACCATATTATTCCCAAAAACCATATGGAAATAATCAAACAAAATGAAAATGACGAAAATGCCCCTGAATTTTATACTTGCACAAGGGTTTTTCGCATTTTCCAAAACCTTAGAAGGCTCAAAAAATTAAATTGAATATACCACAGTGTAGGAAATTTCCATACGAGCACAACGGTGAAAAAATCACCCCGATCGGACGCTGCACGCGCCCCACGCGCCGCCAGAAGGTCGGCCGTTCACGACACGTGCCACGCACGTGTGACGCTCCGTCAACGGTTACCGTTGACGTTAACGGTCAACGGTCAACCCCGTTAACCGTTAACGGTCAACGTTCCGTTGGTCAACAGTCCACCGGGTCGGGTTGACCCGGTCAAACCGGGTCGGTCGACCTGGTCAATATCGGGTCGGGTCAGGTCAACCGCCGTCAACCGGGTCAACTGGCCACGTGTGCCCGGTGGCGCCTATGGCTGCCACGTGGCGCACTATGTGCCAATACGTGACCACCGGACACATTAACGGTGAACGTGGGTCAACCGCTGGCACGTCAGGCGCGTGCACACGGGGCGCGTGGAGATCACGCGCCGGTGCGTGTGGCGCGTGTTTCACGCGCCGGCGCGGCGTGCTTTAGGCCGCGCGTGGCGGCGCGTGCGGAGCTCCTGGCCGCCGGCGACCCCTTGAAATGTTCGTCTCGACGAGACGAACCCAAATATGCTTTCAATAATCAATTTCAGCATGCCAAAAAATCCCGAAATCAGGGCAGAACCCAACGTGCTAAAACCGAGCTACGGCGGCTCTGATACCAACTGTTAGCCGTCCGATCGGCTATCCGTCTTCACCGACAATCTCCCTAGATCACCGTAGTCGCGTTCTAGCAACGAAACAAGTAAGGGATCGGCTTGCGTACCTGATTTGCGTCCATCGTCAATCGGCGCGTAAAGCTCAATGATCAAACCGGCTCGGAAGCCCTTCTCCCTTATAGACCTCCGGATGCCCGACGTCGATGAGGCGGCCGTACGCTCGTCGAGCGTTCTCTCTCTCTCACTAGACTTATGGAGGAGAAGGGAATGAAAAGTGGATTAGGGACGGCTAATGCGGTTACGCGCCATTTATACGCAAATTCCGGCTGATCCCTTGCTAGAACGCGACTACGGTGATCGGGATTGTCGGTGAAGACGGATAGCCGATCGGACGGCTAACAGTTGGTATCAGAGCCGCCGTAGCTCGGTTTCACGTTGATTCTGCCCTGATTTCGGATTTTTTGATGCTGAAATTATTATTGAAAGCATATTTGGGTTCGTCTCGTCGAGACGAACATTTCAAGGGGTCGCCGGCGGCCAGGAGAGGGCCGCACGCGCCCGCACGCGCGGCCTAGAGGTCTGGCCGCGCCGGCGCGTGAAACTCACGTGCCACACGCACCGGCGCGTGATCTCCACGCGCCACACGCACCGGCGCGTGATCTCCACGCGCCGGAGCGTGTGTTCCACGCGCCCGACACAATTAATGTGTCGGGCTGACGTCAGCATGATGTCACCCGACACATTTATTGTGTCGGGCGGCGCCATTGCCATCGTGGCCCCACGATAGTGCGCCACATGGCACACCGTTGGATTGCCACGTGGCAGGGCGGCGGGTTGTCGGCGTCGGGTTGACCTGACCCGACCCGATATTGACCAGGTCGACCGACCCGGTTTGACCGGGTCAACCCGACCCGGTGGACTGTTGACCCGACCCGGTCAACGATAACGGTCAACGGTAACGGTTGACCGTTGACCGTTAACGGCGGTTGACCGTTGACCGTTAGTCAACGGTCAACTGTCGGCCGCTACAGGTGCCTTGCACGTGTGGCGCGTGAAGGCGCGTCCGGGGGCCGATCGGGGCGATTTTTTCACCGTTGTGCTCGTATGGAAATTCCCTACACTGTGGTATGTTCAAATTAATTTTTTGAGCCCTCTATGGCCTTGAAAATTGTGAAAAACCCTTGTGCAAGTATAAAATTCAGGGGCATTTTCGTCATTTTCAATTTATTTGATTATTTCCATATGTTTTTTGGGAATAATATGGTTGGCTCAATTGTAGAATACCACATAAGGATTGTGTAGAATTTAATTGAGCACTGATAATCAAAAATTAAGAGAAACAATTTCATTAGCACTGGTTGTGATTTCAATGACAATTGCCCATGTCATCAAGTTTGAAATCACACCACATGAAAAATGTGAGGCATGAAGTTTATATCCCTGGTGTGAGAGAGTTTCAAAGATTTGATTGGGTTGTGACCGCCAAAGTGGCACACTCAGTTGAATTGAGAAATATCAGTCTCACATTGTGGTGGGATGTCTCCTGTTTTGATATATGGTCATACTTCCAAAGGAGGTGATTGTGTGTCAGACCATGGAGGGGTACATGAACAACATATGATTGGGAAGTGACCGATTCTAGTGATTCATACACCCAAAGGTGGTGTTTCACGAAAAAATTGGAAATATTCTCATGGTCGTTGTCATGTAGGGAATTTACAATTGCATGTCATGTATTCTGCCCAAAGGTGATTATATGATGATGTGTGTAATTCTCTGAAATGTGTACTTTTAAGGATTTAAAGTTACACTGTGCTTACATAATGCTAATGGTAAATATTGCTTATTTTTCAGTCGCTTTTTCTGTGAATGGCAACTTCGTAATAGAGGTTCTGAATGGTTCAAACTTCAAGAAATGGAGGGAGGATTTTCTGTTTGCCATGGAATTAGCCGATGTTCACATTGCTCTTACCGAAGATAAACCTGCTGTTCCCGAGGAGACCAGTGAAGGGTCTGAGAAGGCGCATTTAGCCGCCTGGGAAAAGAGCAACCGGATCTGCTTACTGTCAATGAGAAGATCCATCCAGGAACATTTGCTGAGTGGCCTCCCAGCTGACTGCACTGCAAAACAAATGATGGAAGCACTGCAAGCCAGGTACCGAGTATCCTCCAATGCTCAGGTTGGAACTCTTATCCAGCAGCTGTTTAATATGAAGTATACGGGTGTGGGAGGTGTAAGAGATTACATCCTAAGAATGCTAGATTTGCATACTAAAATAAATGCCTTAGGTTCTGTAATCTCTGAAAATGTGTTGGTACACCAAGCCCTAAACACCCTTCCCTATGAGTTTGGGATCCTCAAGACCAACTTCAACTCACAGGATGAAGCTTGGTCTATAAATGATTTGATCTCTAGAGCAGTATCAGAGGAAGAAAAATGAAGAAAGATGCAGGAAACTTTGCCATGGTTGCCACTAGTTCCACCAATAGGAAGGGCAAGGATCCTAAATCTCATACTCCTAAAGATACTCGTCCCACCACTGGTCAATCTGGAAAATTGGGTCCAAAGAAAGCATCCTTTAAGAAGGATAGTGACCGATGCTTCTTTTGCAAGAAAAGGGGTCACATGAAGAAAGACTGTGCTAAATATAAGAACTGGCTATCTAAACGTGAGCAGACAGGTATTGATTCTTTGGCACTGGTTTGTGAATCCAATCTATCTGAAGCCCCATCCAATTCGTGGTGGCTAGATAGTGGTGCGACTAATCATGTTGCATTTACCATACAGGGGTTCATAAACCGGAGGAAGCCAAATCAGGATGAATCAAAGCTCATAGTTGGGGATAATAATAAAGCTGCTGTTGAGTTCGTGGGAGATGTCATTTTAATACTAGAGTCTGGTTTTAATTTGATGTTAAGAAACACTTTCTATGTACCTTCTTTCAGACGGAACTTGGTTTCTGTATCCTGTTTGGACATGTGTGGTTACTCTTTTGAAATAAAGAACAGTGTGGTTTCTATGTTCTATAATTCAAATAAAGTTGGGTACTGCAATATGTCCAATGGATTGTACAGATTGTGTTTAACTCCCAACGAAATATACGCAGCTTATACAGCCGAAAGGGTTGTCTCCAAAAGGCCTTTACCTAAAGAACAGTCTTACAAGTTGTGGCATAAACGTCTTGGTCACATTTCCAGGAAAGAGTAGAAAGGCTTGTAAAAGCCGACATTTTACCTACTCTTAAAGATGACCTGGAAACTTGTGTGGACTGTTGTAAAGGCAAGATGACCAAAATAAAGAAAAAGGGTGCAGTCCGAACTTCTGACTATTGGAGGTCATACACACTGATATTAGTGGGCCCTATACTCCAACTTTGTGTAGAAATTATTATTTCATCACATTTATTGATGATTATTCCCGATATGGTTATCTGTACTTGATTAAAGAAAAGTCTGAGTCTCTTGATAAATTCAAGATATTTCGGACTGAAGTCGAGAAACAGTTGGGAAAAGTCATCAAGGTTGTGAGGTCTGACCGTGGTGGTGAGTATTATGGCAGACATGGCGATGCTGGACAGCTTAAGGGGCCATTTGCCAAATACTTAGAGGATTCTGGGATAGTAGCTCAGTTTACTATGCTTGGGAGCCCTGAGCAAAATGGTGTGGCCGAAAGGCGAAATCGCACCTTAATGGATATGATGAGGAGTATGATAAGTAGGACCAACCTGCCTAAGTTCCTTTGGGGTGAAGCTTTGAAGACGGCGCTATACATACTGAATCGAGTTCCCACTAAGGCTGCTCCACTGACTCCTTTTGAGTTATGGATTGGACGGAAACCCAGCCTGAATCATTTGAAGGTCTGGGGTTGTCCTGCAGAAGTGAAGCTGTATAATCCAGCTTTGAGTAAGTTGGATCCCAAGACCACAAGGTGCTATTTTGTATCTTATCCAGATCATTCTAAGGGATACAGATTTTACAATCCTAATGGAGGCCAAAGGATTGTAGAGTCACAGACAGCGAAGTTTCTGGAATTCGACGTGGCTGAAAAGGGTACCTGTTCAGAGACTATTGAAAGTGACAGTACGGCGGGTAACACTGCATCGTTTTCTCTACGACACAGACTGTTTGGAGCTTCTCATACCGGAGACTGTGCCTGTTGAGCTTCAGGATCCTATGGTTGATACCGTTCCTGATGAAGCAAATCAAGCCCCACAGTCGCAGATTCAAGTTGAGGAAATTCCACTAAGGAGGTCTGTTAGGCAACGACGATCAGCGATCCCACCGGAATATATAGTCTATCTGGGTGAACAGGATTTTGACATTGGCTGTGTAGTTGATCCAGTTACTTATAAGGATGCTGTTAGCTGTGAACAATCAGACCTGTGGTTGGATGCTATGCAGGATGAGTTGCAGTCCATGAGGCATAATGGAGTTTGGGAGCTCGTCAAGTTGCTGTGGGTCATAGGGCGATCGGCTGCAAATGGGTCTACAAGACGAAGAGGGATTCCAAAGGGAAGGTAGAGAAGTTCAAAGCCAGACTGGTAGCCAAAGGTTTCACTCAAAGAGAGAGAGTGGATTATGAATCAACTTTCTCTCCTGTTTCTTCTAAAGAATCTTTCAGAGTGATTATGGCTTTAGTAGCTCATTTTGGCATGGAGTTACACCAGATGGACGTCAAGACTGCCTTTCTGAATGGGGATCTCGAAGAAGAAGTCTACATGATTCAACCTGAAGGTTTTGAGGTTGATGATTCCAGTGACCTCGTATGCAGATTGAAGAAGTCGATCTATGGCCTCAAGCAAGCATCCAGGCAATGGTATTTCAAGTTTCATAGCGTTGTCACTTCATTTGGCTTCGTTGAAAATAAAGTGGATCAGTGTATATACTGCAAGGTCAGTGGGAGAGAATACATTTTTCTTGTTCTCTATGTGGATGACATTCTACTGGCGAGCAGTGATATTAATCTGTTGCATGAGACGAAGCACATGCTGTCAGAAAATTTTGACATGAAGGATCTTGGTGAGGCGTCCTTTGTCCTTGGCATTGAAATCCATAGGGATCGTTCACGCCACATTTAGGTTTATCTCAGAGGGCATACATTGATCGTATACTGGAGAGATTCAACATGCAGGATTGCAAGCCAGGTATTATTCCTGTCTGTAAAGGTGATAAGTTGAATCTTTCGCAGTGTCCTCAAACTGAGATAGAGAAATCTGAAATGAAGAATGTACCTTACGCTAGTGCACTTGGGAGTATCATGTATGCTCAAGTATGTACTAGACCA